>OZ020526.1:5142874-5222229 GCA_963971425.1 Bryoerythrophyllum caledonicum | reverse complement strand
GGGCGGCCTGTGCCGAGGGGGGCCTTGCCAGGGGCTGGCCTGCGGGGGCTGGCCTGTTGTGGAGGCGGCCTGCCGCGGAGGCTGGCCTTCCTCACCCACCCATTTCTTACACACACGACCTCCTTTCTTACACCCAAACCCTCATTTCTTACACCTAAACTCACCCACATTGTCCTCACATTCGCCTTCCATTCTCCTCCTACCCAAACCCTCTCGCACGCTCACATTCTCCTCCCACCCAAACCCTAGCCGCAGCGGCTCCCTCCCACCCTCACATTCTCTCACACTCCCCCTCCATTCCCCTCTCTCCCATACCTTCATTGTCTCTCTCCAAACCCTAGGCTCTCACACTCAGCCTCCCTCACAACTAGTGCCTGGGGTGTGCGCGCGCATACCCCTCATACGACTACCAAAAGGTGCAATGCATTGATATCTGTCATTGATACCCGAAAATACAATACCCACATCCGAAACCCTAAGTTGACACCCTAAGTTGATACCTTGATGATAACCGGGTATTGGTACTAAGGAAGTCATACCCTGGTGGTGATACCCTCACTATTGATACCCACAGTACCTTGGTCCATAAATGATGTGGAGAATATCTCAACCAAAAATCGTTAAAATTGCTTGTTTTTGTGCAATTAGCAAGGAAGAAAAAATAAAGATTTTTTTGTAGTTTTAACCGTAGGATCTCATTAACGACTTATTAAGTAATATACTGTAAGAATTTCATAAAGTTTCACCGCACGGATTGAAAGATTATAATGTTTGAAGTAGAGAAAATGTTCATTTTCTTCCCTGCGTTTATTGGATCAGCAGACTTTGACTTCAATTGGTGTCGAATTTTTGCACTTAAAAAGGTCTCAATAAATTACCATAATGTTAGGCATGATGTTTGTTCCTTACGTACCAAATTTCAGAGGTAGATAAGGAGTGTAGCATATTCAAAAAAATCGCGCAATGAGTGGAGGTTTAAAAAATCTCAATTCACGTTATATATTTTTGTGCACTTGATATTGTTTTAAATGAGAATCCAATTGGTCAATAAGGTGGGTTACAACACATAATGCCGTAGGAAAAATCAAAAGTAAATGATATGAAGATCTCAAAGTTTTATGTGGAAATGTAGAAGATTTTTTGGTACCTTGGCTGAAAATGTGTGACAATGTGTGAAAATGATTGACTTGGTTTAATATGCTATTTCACCAAAACTAAAAGGATCATGCTTAACACGTTGATATTGGATTTAGATATTGTGGAGTGCAAAAATTTGACACAAAGTGAAGTCAAAGTCTTTTGATCCGGTAAACATAGGGAATAAAATGAACCATTTGTTTTGTTTCAAACACTATAATCTTTCGATCCGGGCAATCAAAGTTGATGGAATTTTGTGAATGGATTATTTAACAAGTTTTAATTTAGATCCTACGGTCAAAAGTAGAGATAAAAGTTGATGTTTTTTTCTTTTATACATTGCACTAGAACCAAGGATTTTGAAGTTTATTTTTGAAATCGTCACAGTACCTTTGGGAGTTAAACATGATATTTGTTATTTGTTCATACATTTTTTCAAGTACATGAAGGGTGTTTAATGGAAGAGAAGTAGTACTGAATGGGAATTTAGGGTTGGAGATGGAAGTGGATTAATTTTTCAATAGTTGGTCTTCAATAAAAATGAACAACTTTGAAGTGTTTCTAGAAGGATTTAGATAATGCATTTTGTTGCTTAACATATTAAACTTTCAAATTATCCATAGTATTGGTTCTACGTACAGAAATTTTTGCAAATAGGAAAAAAGTGTAATATATTAAAATCAAGGTCTTATCCTAAATCAATACACATTTTCTATTTATATGAAATGATCATCTATTAATGTAATTGTCATGCCTTTGTGAAAAAATCTACATATGAAAGAAGAATCTTATTCCATACTAATAGTGACTATCGTTTTGTAATGATAATCAGGTTTTTTGAGTGTTGCTTTATCGCACCACCAAATATTGATAGAATCTGGGAGAGCCACGACTAGTGGATCGCGAAAGTGGATGAGTCGAGTGCCTTCTTATGGGTGACGGATTATCCCTTTGAGCTGGAGAAGCGTACATCGGCGTTGGGGAAGAGTTTTGGCAAAATCCAGGCAATCACTCTTCGACGTGATGATATGGTATATGTTACTTGCGCAGTGGGTCCAGGTCAATCGGAGGTGAAGACTTCTCTTTCGAAGAAGTTGCTTCTTGCACCTGTCTCTTTGAATCTTCTTCAAAATCCAGGTCAGGTGAAATTCCTCAAATCATTGCAGACGTTTTGGTTGAACATCTCTCTTGCGGTACGTACTGCTAGACACAACAACGTCTTAGCCTGTTTAGCGTTATCAGCGGAGATGGTGGTGAAGGCTAAGAAGATTATGGAGGAACATATTAGATATGAAGCATTTCGGGAGAGGGACCCATCACGTGCGACAACTCAAGCCCTACCAGCGGAACGAGAAGAAACAGAAGTTTATCGAATTCTTAGTGAGCCGTTGCAACTGGATTGGCGACCACTGGAGGGGGGGAGAGGAAGTGGAGGCCAACATCCCACCACAATTTCTGAGGTACAGACATTACCGAATCCTCCATTAACGAGTAGACGTCCTACGAAGAGGCCACAGCGTATTGACAGTGATGTAGCTTCTGGTTCAAGAGAAGGCCCATCAAGTTTGGATCCAAGCGGAAGGAGGTTGATTGGGAGAAGTGCAAGATCGGGTGGCATGATTCCTGGGTCAGAACTCAGGACGTCTGATGGTCATCGTAGGGCCCCTACATCTACACCGAAAGATTTAGCTGATTTGTCAGCCATGGCGCCGGAGGAAGAAGATTTTCACAACCTTCCAGACAGTATACCAGAGGAATTTGAAGACAATGCGGAGATACCACAGAATCTTCCAACTCCAATGTATTTAAAAGCACCAGTGCCTACAACAGACGAGATTGCGAAAGGATCAGTGTGGGGGAATTTTGTGTTTAAGGCACACATAGACCGCATTGTCTCTGTGGAGAATCCGGAAACAAACCACCCGATTTTATCACAAAAGAGGGTTAGAGAAGTATTTAATCGCTTAAGAGACCCAGAATCCGCGACTCGGGTGAGTAGATTGGTACTTCGACCGATCAGATATATCGTGCATACTACCACCGATGATGGTGTCGTTGAGAAGGAGGAGCTGCCATTTCCGTTGGTAGGAACCGCACGAGAGTTTGAGCGCATGTTCATTGCACGCAGGAGTGCTTCACCAGAGGGTGCTATGGGATCGCAGTATTCTTGGCTTCAAGATCATATCATTTGGGAACCGGTGGATGGGCAACATATAGTAGCAGCTTGTAAGTTTGCACAGCAGTAGTGGAGAGATGGTACTATGCCTTTAAACGAGTATCTGGACACGTTTGAGCGGCGGGAGGCTTCTTTTGTGGTGTATGATGATCGTCGCTTTTACATTGAGAAGTCTGCGCGGATCAACGTGGCGGAGTTCCAGAGACAATCATATTCTACCTTGGAGGACGATTTGAGGAAGATCCGTCAGATTTAGGATCTATACGGGAGGCCTGATAGTACACTACGTGCGGACGATGCACGCAGGGCTGTTGTTTTGGTGAGTGCGGCAAGTGCAGTGCATAAGTTGCCCAAGGGGGATGGAGTTGTCACGGTGAAGAGGTTGGCCAAAAACATGGAGGATCTGACCAATCATGCATGGAATTCGAGCAATGACTGCTTCGAAGCTATCATTCAAGTATGCAAGGACTACGAAGACAACATTCTCTTTTACAGCAAGGAGGAAGATAAAAAGTAGAAAGACATGGCGAGGAAGAAAGAGCTGGATCCAAATGTGGACGTACGACCAACAAGAAAGGAGATGACCCAGAATTGGTTGAGGCCGTTAGGTAGGGTTTCGATTCCATATTATCTTCGGTTGGCAAAGTCTGCTGCAGCGAAGCCGGTGACGGAGGATGGAGTAAGACCTCGTCAAGCATATTACTTTGACGATGTGAAAGACAAGAACCCACATCCTCGTACGATTGCCGGTGTTGTTGACCGATATCAGAGACGAGAAGCTGTGATGAATTCCATCCGTTGGTTGATGGTGGAGAACAAGGAAAGTACACCTGATTCCATGGAGGAGTTCTTTCGTATCCGTGTAGGGAAGTGTTTTCCGAGGAGTAACGCACAACTTGATACCTTTGGAAAGCTTTTGAATGTTGCCACGAAAAAAGCTTGGATTGCTTCTGTGCGCGGGAAGGTGTCTAAACTGGAAGACATAGGCTACCTCATCCCCCCTTCCATCAGGTTTCATTATGGTGACATTGCAGCAGGGGGGCGTGGATACATTGGACTGTCCGTGGATGTGGGAGGACATGCTACTGCTAATTGGGAATGGCAGATGGAAGTCAAGAGGCCAGGCCAGAGCGACACAAAGAATCTTCTTCCGGTTCGGTGTAGAAGAGGGTTATTCCGCACCGACTACATAGAGTTGGGGAAACCAGGTTTGTGGGTGATCGATTGTCGACGTGGCGGTGGGAGGCATGGAGATGGTCATTGGGGAGATGCCCAGCTATCCGCAGTTTTTGCACAGCTGGCATTATGGATGGCAAATATTGAACGATGGAACGTCATCTTCTTGTTACGAGCGGCCGCGTATGCCAACGAAGAGTTTTTCACGAAGATGAAGCTTCCAGAGGGATGTACTATGCGACGTGGATGTTGGGCATTTGATCCGAACTCGGTTAATCCCTATGCTCTCGATTTTACAGAGAATGGGCGTCTGGAGCAAGTAGTATAACCGATTGGCAATGTTGTGATTTGTATGCAGCACCCTGTGGGTACATCTCCTGGCCCGAACTATGTTTCTGGAGACGTTCCACTTCCTCTTGTTTTCTTGGATCACTAGAGTGACGCACGCCAACCCTCTGAAGTTGATTCACTTGAGAGATCTTCATCAGAGCTGGCAAGACTAGTGGGCTCATACTTGCCCCGTGGTTGGGATTTAGTGGCGTGCAACATATCTACGGCCATTCCCACAATCCTTGAAGGAGATTTCCAGGAATCTGAGGTTTTCATCATTGACGATTGCACAGACAAAGTTTCATTTCTGTACAATGAATTGTCCGACAATTTCCAAGGACAACTGTTGGTCAAGACTGGTGGAACAAGTGCTGGTTGCAACATCGTACCTGAGACCGAACAGACGGTTGGTGGAGTGAGGAATGAAAACGACAATGAGGATGGAGGTGGTTTACACGAGAGATTGCCACGTTCAGGTACCACTGAAGATTTCTCATCTCGTAGTGGTTCAGACGCCGATGAAGATGGAGTGAACCAGTCTCTTCTAGGAGAGAGGATTCCATCAACGCAGCGGGCGGTGGGAGATACTTCAGGGGAGACGTCTACAACAGCTACAGAGAGGATGCAAGATACCGGTGTAGTGGATGTTGGTTTGGCGGGAGGGGCAGGAGGGGACGTACATTTGATGGTCCTAGGCTGGAGATGGAGGAAGAAGAATTGGATCCATTGGACTTTTTTTCGGTGCAGAGGAGGATTCTACAGCCTTTGATGCCTTCTCAATCAGAGCCTGTATCGGAGACACAAGAGACGTTTGGAGGTACTCAGAGTGATACCGGACCATGTTTGCCTTCCGTTCCAAGATCTAGCGTATCCGAGGACATCATTGCATTTCAGGGGGCCTTCTCGTTAGAGAGAGAGAGATGTCCTTCAATCCTGAGGATGGTTTTTTCTACAATGATGATAGGGTAAGGCTTATGCGGGAGGGTGTTCCTAGCAATTACCGATATGTTGAGTGTGCGTCCATTGGCATCGAAGATGTGGGAGATCGTTCAGTGGAGGATCATGTACTGTCCGCTATGGTAGGTAGCGCCATGGGACACGTGGAGGGAGTCCTTCCGCCAGAAGATGAGCTCTGAGCCCTGGAGCTATATACTAAAGTAGAGCATGCACGCAGTTTATGTGACAACTACGTTAGTATAATGCAGTTTGAGATGTGTCTATCGTTCGGTGGGTGGTATACATTTATATATTGGGTGGTCCATATGATATATTTGATTTTAGAATTCCTCAGCAATAGTGTGGAATTATTTGATTATGTATGTTTTTGCATTATAAAATATAGTGAGGTACTTTACACTGTCTTAGGAAATTGCATATATATTTTTGTATCTCTTACACATTGTATTTGTAGTGCAGTACTCTAAAATCCTATAATAACTCATAACACATTATAATCTCTTTGGGCAAATGATTATAATTTTGTAGCACGATTTGCAAACTAGATTAGAAATCACATACTTTTTTTAAAAAGGTAGAAAATGTAAAAAATATATTACTGATATGCACAAGAAGATGCCAATGTATGAACGACAAACACCAAAAAAATTTGACAAAAAAAACATACTAAATTTTTGCCAAATTTTGATTTAAAAAAAAGTTATGAACAAATAACTTACGACTTTCTACCAGCAACCAGTGCACTCGGGTAAGTGCATAATTGTTTAATTGCGTGTTCCATATGATGAAAGGATAGATGTTAAGGTGCTTGTAAATAGTTTGTATATTGTGTTTGCCAGGGCAATAGGTCTATGATTGATTAGTTGTGATGGGTCACCTTTTTTATATAGCAGTACTGTAAGACTGGTTTTCCATGATGCAGGTATTTGTTTCTATTTGTAGCAATATTTAAAGAATAAAGATAACGTATTGTGGAATCTAGGTGGCATGTTTTTTAGAATTGACTTGGGGATTTTGTCTCGGCCAAGGGCTTTGTTATTTCCAAGGTTTTAAGACACATATCATAAGTTTCTTGGTCTATATATGTGTGCATTGGAATTTGTGGTTCTCCTCTTGTATCAATTGTGAATCCATCGAGGTCATGCCATGGGTATTGTCTAACACCACACGTGCATTGGGGTGTATGATTGGGTTGATAGTAACACGTAGGTCTATCGCTTATTGATTGTTGAGTGTGGATTTCGTTGGCTATATCTTTTGGGCTAGTGAGAATGTTGTTATTTTTGTCTGAAATACAATCAAGGGGTGCATTTTAACTATTTTTGAAGTCTTTTCTATTTACTTTTTTGGAGCTTTCCTCATATAGTTTCCTATATTTTGAGGTGGCTTTTGAATGTTTTCCATGGTGTATTTTGTTGTGATATCCCGGGCTTGTTTATTTGCATCTTTGGCAATGTCAGATATTTGGTTAATCCACTCATTGCTTGAGTGGTTGGGGGGTGGTGGAGCCAATATTTAAGTGTTTTGGTGATTGCGGATTTCATTTATGATTGGATGTAAGAGCCAATTTGGTTGGTTTTTAGCAATATATATGGCTTTCCGAATGAGATGGTAAGTTTCAAGGTGTTTTTTCCAGGGTTTAGATAATTTTTGTGGTAGAAATCCTCCTTGTTGTACAGTTCTATTTGTCAGTGTTGGTAGGGGGTTGGCTTTGCATGTTTCTTCAAGGGTGTTAGAGATTTTTTGTATGAGTTTGTCTAATTTTGTACATGTGTCTTGCCATTGTGTTGAGTTGAGGTGGTTAGTTGTTCTTAAAGCGGTAGTTAGGTTGTCTAGTTCAAGGGAATTTTCTTCAAAGAATTTAATGTTAAATTTTTCTAGGTTTTCTTGGGGAATGGGATTAAGAATGCAGATTTGTGTAACTTGTGAGGGTGTAACAGGTCTAGCTAGTAAAGTGTTTTGTGGAATGTGCAGGTGTATGGAGAAGTGGTCCGAGTCGAGGTTCATTTTAGTGATAGTCGTGGATGTATATCTATTGTTATTTGGTGAGCTAATGTAGAAACCATCGATTAAGCTGGTGCTTGTGTAGTTGTAGCCTCCTTGTCTAGAGAATGGTGTATTGGTAGGTATATATGTCATGTTGATGTTGTCAGTAAAGTTACGCCATTGTATGTCTTCTAGTTGTGGTGGGGTAATGTTATTATAATTATGTCTTCCAATAAGGGCTATGTCTCGGTTAAAGTCTCTACATAGGATGTAAGTGTGATTTGGGTGTGCTGAGATATGGTCAGAGATATTTTGTTGTATGATAGGGATTAGATGTAGGTCTTGTGGGTGGGAAGGCATGTATATATGTATGTTTAACCATGGTTGTAATGGTTGGCTGTTAATTTTTATTATTTGTAGGTATGGAGATATGTTGGCAGGTGTAGGGATTTTAGTGATGTTACCCAAATAAGCATATTTATTATGTATGAGTGTTAATAAACCGCCTCTAGCCAGTGTATGTGGCATTCTTTGTCGTATGCATCTAGTAAGCGCATGTGTATTGTTAAAAATTAGTTTGTATTGGGGGAAGAGGTTTTGTATATATTTTGTTTATTTTTTGGCGGTTAATTTGGTTTCTTGAATGTGAATGAGTGCTAGAGGGGTCTCGAGTTTAGTTATTAGATTTTGTAGACTTGGTAGAGTTGTATTTAGTGATGAAGCATTCCATGTAATAATATGTGTTTTGTTATTTGTGTTTGGTATGATTCAGGCTGGGGGTTTTGATATGTCAGGCAGCGGTGGCGGATGTGAGTATTCTGGGATTGGTTCAAGACATCATAATGATTCGGTAACTAGATGTGTGGGTAGGAATGGGAATTTATCTTGAACTTCAGCAAAGGATGGGGGTTCGTTTTCTAGGTGTAAAAAGTAATAGAGGTCGTTGTGTATGGATTGTTTTTCATTTATTATTTCTTGATTTGTTTCAAGGAACTCTGTATATGGATGTGGTGTAGAGATGTGCCTTTCTTGTGGGTTGTTCAAGTTGGCTAGTTGTAATAAAAGAGTGTCTGTTGAGTTTGTTTGTATATTGGAGTCTGCAAGCATAGTGTTACATGTGTTTATGTCCGGATGTATTGTAGTGATTTTTGCATATAATATGTGAGAGTTCGGTGATTAGCTATTTTATTTGGTATGAGTATATGTACGTGTGGAAACGTAATACTATTGGTATTGTGTAGTGGGTGATGGGGTTTTAGTACAGGTGCAAATGTTTTATCTAGATGTTGGTATTCTAGATGGAATTTTATTGTGTTTCTAATGAAGTATGTTTTTGCTTTCTTCTACGAGGGGGGGGGGTGAGTTTTTAATATGTTTGGCCTAGGTCCCGGATTCATTCCAATATTTCCTCCTAATAATAGAAATAGAATGTTCAGTGTAGATGTGTTTCTGAATATAGTAACTATTATTTAGTATTGGTGTTGTTTCTTAATTTTTGTGTCTGTTTTATTTGTTGAATTTTTAATAGTTGTGGTCATGACTATGGTTATATATAGCATCATTTGTATTTTGTTTGATTTTTTAGTATGTTATTTTGGCCAAATTTTTAATATGTCGGCCAAGGCCGTTTGTTTGGTTGATCCTTTATTAGGTATAATTGTATAGGATCTATGTTTTGGGCAATGAGTGATCAAGTGAAATAATTTGGAGTGGTTGTATGGGTTTAGTATTGGTGTATAGGGAACGAAATGGTGTGTTTTGTAGGTTTTATATTGGTATTTGTTTGTAGGTCTTAATTGTTTGAGGTATTTAAGGTATATTGTTTTTATTATGTACTTTATAAGGGTATAAGGGTGTATTTGAGTTTGGTTTCCGGTGCATTTTTTTTTCTGTTTGTATTTTTAAATTCAATTTTTTTGAATTTGTGATTTTTATTTAATGTTTTGTTTTTAATTGTAGATTTTAGTATTATAGTATCTGGAGATACTTTATTTATTTTGATTATTATTATTATTATTATTTTTTGTTTTTGTTTTTAGTATATATGTATATACTTTGTGCAATGTTTTTACCATCGCTACATTGGTCAAAGCTAGTTTGACATGTTCATATTGCCGTTAATTTTGAGTGTATCGGGATGGTCGGCTTGAAGGGTTTCCAAGGTAATTCTCATTTGTTTATGAAAGAGAGCAATTTGGACTCTTGAGTTTCTATTTGATTCTGCTTGGACCTTGTCCACATACACCTTTGCCTCCTCCACAATCTCCTCTTTGAGCAAACTCATTTCTTTCCTTATTTCCCCCAATGTTGTCACTGCACCCTTGTTTACAGCTTCCTCAACCATCTGGTTGAGGTTTGATTTAGTGAAGTTTTGTGATGGCGCATTTTCCAAAGCTTGCACGGTATTGGCTAAGGCAGTATTCACATTAGTGAAGCCAAGCCGTGCAAGCCCCTCGGATGTTGGTGCATTTATTCCATCCAAACATTTTGGATGCGGGCAAAACTCAACATATTTTCCCAATATTTTTGCATTTTGTTTGACAAACTTTTTGTATACGGCTGCATTGAGACATTGAATATTGCAAGACCCTACATGCTTACTATTCTCCAACCGAAAGAAGACTCCAGCCACATTTCTTTCATCCACATATGCTTTGATACCCTCTTCTAGTGATGAAATGGATTTGGTTTTGTTCAAGTTCTTGACAATCAAGACTACGGCATTTTTCTTAGCCTTGTCATCTTCTGACATCTTTTCCTTGATTGCAAATGGTGCTTCCATAAGCTCATAGGAAAAGGAGATTTTGAGTGACCTTATCCTCTTTGCTTCATCCGGTGACGGTGCTTTGATCCAAGCAAAGTCCGCCCCTTCATTTTTCTGGATATTGGTCACTTCAAAATCTAGGCCTCTAGAAAAACCATCCATGACAACTTCCTCAAACATTATACCACTTTTTTCCTTTCAAATTTGCACTATTTACTCTTATAGAAAGTAAACTAGCAATGACAATGGAGTCAAAGGACTTACACACTTTTCCTCTACAGATTTGATGTTCATCCAATTTAAGGATGAATAGACGGAGGCCTTGTAAGAGCCCCAACTCATCTGTTTTAGGGTCCTTAAGGTGTATTTTGATTGCTCCACTCCATCTTTTTGACCCATGATAACACATGATTGCAATGAGCTCACCAAGTTTATCCCCTACTTCTATGTTCATGTGTTTCAATCTTGCAACAACCATGGCCATAACATCATCTTTCAATATCTTTAGTTCTCCTAACTCAAAGAAGATGGCAACATGATAATCAAATGCAAATCCATTTTCATCAATCTCAAGTTCATCGGGGAGTTGTGTTAGATTGTAATGATTCCCACCTTCCCTATCATTTCTTTTGGAAGGGCATTCTTCCTGTACAACATACGGGAAGGCGGGGTCAGACATATTCCATTCCAATGCTTCTTCATAGCTTATACTCATTCTAACCATTTCGCTCAGTGAATGTTTTGGTTCCATAGGGAGATTTTGGTCCTTGGCAAGTAGATTTAGTGCATGGAATCCTAGCTAAAAGGGAGGACGTTGAAATTCATGAATTTCTTTGCCCTTAACCTTCTTTTGGCTAGAAAGGATTTGGGCGCCACTAGATCTTTTTTGACTCAAGACTTCTACTTCAATCATTTGACTATCGGAAAAAAGCTTTTTGGAGGCAGATGCAACACTTGGGGATGACGCCATTCTGTACACAACAAGGAGAAAGCATTGGAGTTTGTATTTGTTTTTGCTATTCAGATGACTTCTTATCACCTTGACTAAAATCTCATTCCACAAATTAAGTTGTTTGGAAATTAGGTGGACCACCTTGTGCTGCCGCCTTCAAGGATTGTCCACTCCCACGCCAGTAGGTACTTGCAGCCTTCTGCACCCTTCCGTTTTGACTACTCTCGCTCAGTCCCCACAGTTCGCGTACAGACCTCCAAGTTTGCTCTATCCTGTTTCGCCTGCACTCACTCAGCTTCTGGTGCTCGCACTCAGTCTTCCCGCGATCACATACAGGTTTCCAAAAGTCGCTCACGAACCTCAGGCGCTCACGTGCAGTCCTTTGGGGTCGCTTTATCTTGTTTTGCCTTCTCACGTACAGTCTCTAATGCTTACTCGTAGGCCTCTGGCACTTATGCGCAGACCCCCGATTCCGTTAATTCCTGCTTCGCCTGCTCTCGTTCTGTCTCCAACGCTCGCCCACAGACACCAGGTGCTCACGCGCAGGCCTCTAATGTTTGCGCACAGCCATTAGGTGCTAACGCGCAGACCTCCGGCGCTCGCGCACAGACACAAGGTGCTCTCGTGCAGACCTTCAGCGCTCATGCGCAGCCCGCCGGCAAAAATGGTCGTCTCGACGCCTCATGTTGTGTTGTTGGAGCAGACGGTGTCTCCCAATTGTTTCGTGTTGAGTGTCTTCTCGCCTCCCCTTGTTGCACTGGTGCGGCTCCACTCGTGGGTGTCTTGGAGGCGAGTGGTCATTTCTTCTCCAACTCGAGAAACTAGACTGACGGTAGTCTCCCTTGCGATTGGTGATATCTTTGGCGTCGAGTCAGTTTCCAGCTTCGGTGTAGTGCGGTGAGCTCCCAGTTTGTAATCTCCTCACTAATTCTGCTCTCTAATAACCTCTCCTCTTTGGTAATAGTCTCCAGTGTATCTCCTATAATATAGTCGTTGAGAGGCGAGGTGGTGTAATGCGCGATAGGGTTTGCTGGGAGGGGGTTTTTACCTCCTCGCTGAGGGTAGGATTTGGTTGATAGCTAAGCGTTGCTCCGCTTCCCTGTGCACTGTAGGGTTTGTTGATGCATAGGATATTTTGGCTCCTTTGATTAGGGAAGCAAAGTCCCTATGTCGCCAGGCTGACTTGTGCTCTTTTTTTGGAGTGGAGCACGGATGGCGCCTTGTGAGTGTTTACAAGTTGAGCGGGACAACTTGAACAACACACCGGAAAGGCACATCTCTACACCACATCCATATACAGAGTTCCTTGAAACAAATCAAGAAATAATAAATGAAAAACAATCCATACACAACGACCTCTATTACTTTTTACACCTAGAAAACGAACCCCCATCCTTTGCTGAAGTTCAAGATAAATTCCCATTCCTACCCACACATCTAGTTACCGAATCATTATGATGTCTTGAACCAATCCCAGAATACTCACATCCGCCACCGCTGCCTGACATATCAAAACCCCCAGCCTGAATCATACCAAACACAAATAACAAAACACATATTATTACATGGAATGCTTCATCACTAAATACAACTCTACCAAGTCTACAAAATCTAATAACTAAACTCGAGACCCCTCTAGCACTCATTCACATTCAAGAAACCAAATTAACCGCCAAAAAATAAACAAAATATATACAAAACCTCTTCCCCCAATACAAACTAATTTTTAACAATACACATGCGCTTACTAGATGCATACGACAAAGAATGCCACATACACTGGCTAGAGGCGGTTTATTAACACTCATACATAATAAATATGCTTATTTGGGTAACATCACTAAAATCCCTACACCTGCCAACATATCTCCATACCTACAAATAATAAAAATTAACAGCCAACCATTACAACCATGGTTAAACATACATATATACATGCCTTCCCACCCACAAGACCTACATCTAATCCCTATCATACAACAAAATATCTCTGACCATATCTCAGCACACCCAAATCACACTTACATCCTATGTAGAGACTTTAACCGAGACATAGCCCTTATTGGAAGACATAATTATAATAACATTACCCCACCACAACTAGAAGACATACAATGGCGTAACTTTACTGACAACATCAACATGACATATATACCTACCAATACACCATTCTCTAGACAAGGAGGCTACAACTACACAAGCACCAGCTTAATCGATGGTTTCTACATTAGCTCACCAAATAACAATAGATATACATCCACGACTATCACTAAAATGAACCTCGACTCGGACCACTTCTCCATACACCTGCACATTCCACAAAACACTTTACTAGCTAGACCTGTTACACCCTCACAAGTTACACAAATCTGCATTCTTAATCCCATTCCCCAAGAAAACCTAGAAAAATTTAACATTAAATTCTTTGAAGAAAATTCCCTTGAACTAGACAACCTAACTACCGCTTTAAGAACAACTAACCACCTCAACTCAACACAATGGCAAGACACATGTACAAAATTAGACAAACTCATACAAAAAATCTCTAACACCCTTGAAGAAACATGCAAAGCCAACCCCCTACCAACACTGACAAATAGAACTGTACAACAAGGAGGATTTCTACCACAAAAATTATCTAAACCCTGGAAAAAACACCTTGAAACTTACCATCTCATTCGGAAAGCCATATATATTGCTAAAAACCAACCAAATTGGCTCTTACATCCAATCATAAATGAAATCCGCAATCACCAAAACACTTAAATATTGGCTCCACCACCCCCCAACCACTCAAGCAATGAGTGGATTAACCAAATATCTGACATTGCCAAAGATGCAAATAAACAAGCCCGGGATATCACAACAAAATACACCATGGAAAACATTCAAAAGCCACCTCAAAATATAGGAAACTATATGAGGAAAGCTCCAAAAAAGTAAATAGAAAAGAATTCAAAAATAGTTAAAATGCACCCCTTGATTGTATTTCAGACAAAAATAACAACATTCTCACTAGCCCAAAAGATATAGCCAACGAAATCCACACTCAACAATCAATAAGCGATAGACCTACGTGTTACTATCAACCCAATCATACACCCCAATGCACGTGTGGTGTTAGACAATACCCATGGCATGACCTCGATGGATTCACAATTGATACAAGAGGAGAACCACAAATTCCAATGCACACATATATAGACCAAGAAACTTATGATATGTGTCTTAAAACCTTGGAAATAACAAAGCCCTTGGCCGAGACAAAATCCCCAAGTCAATTCTAAAAAACATGCCACCTAGATTCCACAATACGTTATCTTTATTCTTTAAATATTGCTACAAATAGAAACAAATACCTGCATCATGGAAAACCAGTCTTACAGTACTGCTATATAAAAAAGGTGACCCATCACAACTAATCAATCATAGACCTATTGCCCTGGCAAACACAATATACAAACTATTTACAAGCACCTTAACATCTATCCTTTCATCATATGGTTAAAAACACCAAATACTACATGATAGCCAAAAAGGTTTTAGAGCTGAAAGAAGGACATCAAGACAACTACAAACACTTATAGCTGCACTAGAAGATGCAAAACTCACAAATCAAGACATTTATATATTATATATTTACTTCAAATACGCCTTTGGATCCATTGATCATGGTAGATTGTTAGTAATAATGAAAGACCTGGGTTATCCAATGGATGCCATTGCACTAATAGGAAACATATTCTCACAATCTACCTCCACATTCACTGGAGAACATTTTGAAAAAACCAAGCCCATTCCCATTCAAAGAGGTACCATCCAAGGTGACACACTTAGCCCCTACCTATTTATCATCTTCTTAGAACCTCTGTTAAGATGGTTACAACAAGGCAACAATGGATACATATTTGGTACATTTAAAACAAAAATCTTCTCTGCAGCATACGCATATGAATTAGCCATGATTGCCAACAAACTAAAATCACTTCAAACACAACTAATCAAATTAGACAAATTCTGTGAATGGGTAGGGATGGACCTAGGAATATCTAAATGTGTAGTTACTGGATGCCCAAATAAATCCAAAATGAATCCCTTAACATTCAAAGCTCAAATACAAGCCACTAACATCAACTATAGGAATCAGCCAATACCAGTATTACATCAAAACGAATCATATACATAACTAGGTATAAACTTAGTCCCATCCCTGAAATGGAAAATACAAATTTATACCACTACCACCAAAGTTATAAAACAATGTAAAGAACTAGCAGCCTGCCCAGCAACAATGAAACAAAAAATTAACATGGCCGATACAGTTATAAAGGTAGGAATCACATACAACTTCTATGCAGTACCATACTCCTTGCCCGCCATCAAAAAGTTGGACAAAAAGATAATAGCCCTCCACAAAACAATATGTGGTCTCACTAAAAGTACCTCAAACATAGCTACCCAACTACCACATGATCTATTTGGCATAGGAGCCTTCTCACTTAAAAATGCCTACCTTAGATGTATTGGAGAACAACTTCAAAATGCCCTTAATGACACAAGAAGATTAGGAAAAATTTACACCGGTTTACTACAATTCATATTAGCTAAATCCGGAGGGTCCGAAGACATCCCACGTATTAAATACCACCATTGTGTCCGATCGCCTATCACAAGAACACTATTCTTACTAAATAAAGAAGGTGGTGTCATCTAAAAAGTACAATAGGAAATTTCCTATTAGACACCTCACCACTTGAAAATGTATGGATGAAAGAAGCTGGAAACATCCCCGGCTTAATCCTAAAACATCTCTTAAACTACTACACAACATAATAGACATCAAACAAATCATACTACCTAATGGACGTAACATGATGACCTCATATGACTTCAAAAATTACCACTCTACACCCACCAAACTAATAAAAAGCGCACTACACATTGCCGAACAACTATTATGTCACCCAAAATGTACACCGCAATGCCAAATACCATGCCCACATGACCAACCACCGAGAATCTTAAAAGACAACTACATCATTGAAAACCACATCATACTACCTAGACAAATTGAACCACCAACCCATCCTCCCCCCATCACATCCATACCAACCTCCCCCAAAATAATTCTTTAAAATCCCCAACAATTCCCTATAAATGTAATACTGGATCTTAAAAAACGACACTACGTAGACTCTAACGGTATAGTAAAAAATGACACATCATATCTATGCCAATGGAGACTACCAAATCATATCACATACAATAAATGGCAGCCTCAAAGAGAATTATTCCGTTGGAATGATCCTAACACGTGCAATCACCAAACCGAACTCCTCAACCAACATTACACCAAAACACAACATCGGCACTTCTCAAACTCAATAAAAGCATACTTTTCCATTCAACAACAAAGAGACACAAGATTTGTTACACCTGCATTAAACATTCCACTTGCCCACATATCTATTAATGAATGTAACCTCGAGAGCGACATAGAAACAAATGTAAACACCATACAAACACAACATGATGTGGCCCACATATATGAAGACAATGGCAGACACTTTATCACCATTCTAAAAAATAGACTTCAGTGGCTATGGAACCAATATCATAAAGCAAAAAACAATCCACATGGACTAGAACCACCAACACAATCATTTGAAACTGAAATTGTCTGGTTATATCAAAGATACAAATACTGAATCCCTAAAAATGATCCATTAAAACTTACGCTATACACACGACCAACATCAATATTAGATTATCTCACATCAACATTCAATATCAACCACTCATACTTCTCATCACCATTCACATGCCCCACACAATTCACCCAATTTTATTCACCATTCCCACGGGAAGTAATACTTGGGTCTCTTGGTAAAGCCTTTGAACACAAATGGAAGGATATTGGGTATGCCCATCCACACAAATAAACAGACACAACAAGCTATACACTGGGCTCGATTAGCTGCCGAGTATAATCCAAACACTATCACAATATTAATCTCCCCTGACACCAATTGGTACCAAAACTTTGCCCCCCACACTAGCCCCTTCCAAGATACACACATCATAGCCCACTTTGCCGCAGATATTATTACATATGAAGAACCTACAGTGCCCTCAGAACTTAACTTGCCACGAAAAGAACTCTCAACACTACGAATTATGTGTATATATCATCAAAATAACAACATTGGAACTTATGAACAACTAAACCAACTTATATATATAGCTAACAACCTCTTCTAACAACCTCTCGATACAACAAATACACACACAAATTGCCACATCTACCCCTCCAAATTGTCCTATTAACCACAACAAAAAATGGTCCAAACTCACCTACCCCAATACTCCTACACATAATAATACACCTACTCCCCAACTTCCAAACTACCACACTAACCCTCCATTAAAATTCTACCCAAAATTTAGTTGTTACACCGATGGCTCGTTCAAGAAACCCAAAGAAATAAGCCCTGGAGTATGGAGAAAAGAAATAGCAAGATATGGCATATATAGCCCTAAGGGACTTAATATTGCCAAAAGGTTACATGGCCATCAAGAAGAAGAAGAAGAAGAAGAAGAAGAAGAAGAAGAAGAAGAAGAAGAAGAAGAAGAAGAAGAAGAAGAAGAAGAAGAAGAAGAAGAAGAAGAAGAAGAAGAAGAAGAAGAAGAAGAAGAAGAAGAAGAAGAAGAAGAAGAAGAAGAAGAAGAAGAAGAAGAAGAAGAAGAAGAAGAAGAAGAAGAAGAAGAAGAAGAAGAAGAAGAAGAAGAAGAAGAAGAAGAAGAAGAAGAAGAAGAAGAAGAAGAAGAAGAAGAAGAAGAAGAAGAAGAAGAAGAAGAAGAAGAAGAAGAAGAAGAAGAAGAAGAAGAAGAAGAAGAAGAAGAAGAAGAAGAAGAAGAAGAAGAAGAAGAAGAAGAAGAAGAAGAAGAAGAAGAAGAAGAAGAAGAAGAAGAAGAAGAAGAAGAAGAAGAAGAAGAAGAAGAAGAAGAAGAAGAAGAAGAAGAAGAAGAAGAAGAAGAAGAAGAAGAAGAAGAAGAAGAAGAAGAAGAAGAAGAAGAAGAAGAAGAAGAAGAAGAAGAAGAAGAAGAAGAAGAAGAAGAAGAAGAAGAAGAAGAAGAAGAAGAAGAAGAAGAAGAAGAAGAAGAAGAAGAAGAAGAAGAAGAAGAAGAAGAAGAAGAAGAAGAAGAAGAAGAAGAAGAAGAAGAAGAAGAAGAAGAAGAAGAAGAAGAAGAAGAAGAAGAAGAAGAAGAAGAAGAAGAAGAAGAAGAAGAAGAAGAAGAAGAAGAAGAAGAAGAAGAAGAAGAAGAAGAAGAAGAAGAAGAAAGAAGAAGAAGAAGAAGAAGAAGAAGAAGAAGAAGAAGAAGAAGAAGAAGAAGAAGAAGAAGAAGAAGAAGAAGAAGAAGAAGAAGAAGAAGAAGAAGAAGAAGAAGAAGAAGAAGAAGAAGAAGAAGAAGAAGAAGAAGAAGAAGAAGAAGAAGAAGAAGAACGCCGGTTCCCTACGGGAACCGGCGTGAATAAAGTGTTTGTTTGTTCCATTGCAAAGACCATGCCCACCGGACAAGGATTTAGCGAATTGGAACTACTTCCCCCTTTCGAGGGTAGACACTATGTGACGAGTAGCCTGAATCCAACCAACAACGACCAACCACGACCAAACTAATCTAAACAACAAAAAGAAAAACCACACAGGCAGCTAACCAGGAAGAGACAAGGTGGCAAAGTTTCAAAGGGGGGTCTTGCGTATCAGGGAGGACTTGGTTATTTTTTATTTTGTGTTTATGTAGTAAAATAGACATGGCATGTTGAATAGCGATGATGTTGATGTTTTTAAAGGTAGTTTTAATTGTATCAATGGGTATCTTGAAGGTATCTTCAAGAGTTTTCATAGATGGGATAAAGGTGGTGGCACGAGCGCCGGATGTGATAACAATAAGGGGGTCCACTTTCCAACCGAGGGTAATGATGTCGTTTATGAGGGGTTGGTATTTTTCTATTTTATTTTGTATTGTTTCCAAGGAGAATCTATCGCTGCAATATGTAAATTCGATGAATTGAATGGTGTAGTCTTGGTTGATGTTCTCGGGTGGTGGGTCATTGTATGGTAAACCTTTGACACAAAGAATGTCCGGTTTGAGCCTAACGTTGCACTGACATCTTTGGGTCATACATGAGCATGGAAGTAGCCATGGGGGGACCGTGTTTTCTTGTGGATTGTTATTAAAAGTGTCAGCGTTCATTAGTATGAAACATCTCGATTTTTTGTAGGAGGTGATTAGTTTTCGGATTTCCCATACCACTTTATTATGTCTTTTGATAATTAGAGAGTGAATGTGGTGGTTTTGGCATTTGAGTAGTACATAAAGCCATGTGTCGGGGTCCGTTGAGGGGCATATGGGGCATGTTATGGATGAAAATCTTTCTATTCCAAAGAAGAGTTGTTTGCGAGCGTTTCCCATATACTGACCCGTACGGAATTTGATGAGGCATGTTATTTGTGAGTCTGAGATGATGGGGTTTTCCCAAAAGTTTGTAGAGAGTTCATTATCTATGTCATTATTGTTAGTCCATTTTTCTATGTTAGGAATATTTTCTGAGATTGTGTCCAGGTTGTTGTAGAGCTCTTGTTTTTTGAGATATTTGCCCAGAAATCTGATTGGGCCTTTGTCGGGGATATCTTCTTTGGAAGGCCAAACTTCTTTTTGAAAGTAGTATGGGGTAGCATGGGCATGTTCGTGAGGGTCTTTGGCGTTTTTGTGTGTTTTTTCTCGGCCTTCTTTTGCAAGCTTGTCTGCTTGTTCGTTGCCATCAATGTTGACATGGGCTCTTACTTTGTGAAGGGTTGTGATTTGTGTACGGTTTTGTAACATTTGTACCATTGATGTTAATATGGTTTGGTCGGCAGGATTGGTAGGGCGTGAGCTATGAGCCATGAGCGATGAGCGGTGAACCGTGAGCGGTGAGCTATGAGCAATGATAGTCACAAAAAAATATCCTATTTTTTTTTGTATATGATCGGAGAACCGTGGAAAAATAGCAGTATGAAAGTCTATATCCGTGGAAAATTTGTACAACCTATATATGATGTAATGCCTATATCCGTGTAAATATGCTTCTAATTTCATTGTGTTAGTATCTATTCTCATTTTAGTCTCACATTGGTCCCCTTATTTTGACAACTCCTTTTAGTGCTATCAATTATAAGGTGCTGTGATATATGTTTTTACCATTTCATTCTTATATTTTTGAATATACTTGTTACTTATTTTTTCTATTGTGGCCTTGCCTTTTATTATATAAATCAATTTGACAAAAAAATTAATTATTCATTATTGTTTATTCTTTCCAAATTGTTTTTTGTTACGTTCATGAAATTATCTATTTCTCTCTAACCTATATCATTTTTTAAAAGACAATAATTGGTATAAATTTGAAATGCTTTGATTTACGTCTATATTAACTGTAGTATTTCGAGAGTCTATGAAATCTGATACTAGTAGAATGCTCTTTAGAGTTCACAAACTAATCATGTAACTTATTTTTTATTTTAAATTATAATATTTGCTATTTATCTTTCACAAGCTATGCTAATATCTATTGAAAAATTCAAGTATAGAAAATAAAATGGATAATATAATGAATACAAGTTACAAGTTAGGAAGACAATAAGAACATGAAACTGAGTACTAAATATGAAAGGAACACTGCAATGTAAAAGACACATACAAAGTGAACAAAGAAAGTTTTGAAATGAAGAAGTTCATGACTATAGAAAAATTAGAAAGTAGAATTAAAACTATCATCACTATCCTTGTTAGCCTCAATTGCTTCAATGTCCACAAACTGAACAATACGAGGGTTATAATGACGAGTCCCATACGATGGACTAGGAGATGGTAAAGTAGCTAATAATTGAGCTAAGTCTTCTATATGCGAAGGAAGCAGAATTGGTTTAGGAGGTGATTCGGCGTCCGCCATCAATCTACAATGAATCAAACATTAATATCAACGCTCAACTTTAAAATATTTAAAAAAAATGCAAGAAAATTATAATTCACAACTTATTTACTCAAACTGTTTTGTTTTGCAACATGACGGACATGAATGTCATCCCTCTGCAAGTAAATATCCGCTTGGGAAGACACAACAATCTGTACCAATGGTGGCGCGTCTTGAAGTGGTGCAAGGATGGCCTCAAAAATAGCAGGATCCGCCTCAAAAGCAACCAAATGGCGACTTAAGCGGTAGCAAGCGTGAACCGAGGCTCCTAAATTTAAAAGGAAAATATTAATGGAACTCTATATCATCAAGGATTTAAACATCAAATGTATCAAAATTACCTGTAGAAGCATAGGCATCAGGAGTGACACCACTTGGCTTGATTAGAACTTGAATAAGAATTTGCAATAAAATTGGATCTTTCTCCCGGCCTCCTCTCCAAAGAACAATTCCATTCATGAGTTGTGATGCTACTGATATAAAGTTGAAGAGAACATCATCCTTGCCAAGGTTGGTATTGCCATCCAATAGTGATTGATCTTGTTGAAAGGAGAACTGAGAACTTGATGCAAATCATGAACAAAAAGGAGGATGCAAAAACGCCGTGTCTACCCAAAAACAATCTTGTTGTTAAAATAAATAAGTGGGAAAATAACATGGAAAGAGTAGAGATAGGAAATACACCAACATTGATTAGTTTGTTGGAGATGTCAATTGGAGCTCATTGATGCCCCACCAAGCTTTGATGATTTTGAAGTCATAAGTCTTTGCATATGTACCTACGTCTGCTCGAATGGTCATTGATTCAGGCATAAAGATAAGTAAAGATGCATGACTTTACAAATAGTAATGAGCGAATTCGAAGATAGCTTCTAATTCAGACACATTATATGTATTCCACTGCGGATTGTCATTCGTAAGAGATGAAATCTTTGGAACCGGTAAACCTTTGGGAATATCAATAATGATGAGATCAAATCCATCATGAGGACACAATGCAGAACGCACATGAGTTCCTCGACCCTTTCCAACATACACATATAAAATATAACAAACATCAATTAATCACTCCAAAAAATTATCAGTCTTAAGAAGGCAATAAATCATTCCAGAAAATTATAAAAAATTAAGTACTAGTTATAGCAATGTAAATGATTATGAATGATGCTACATACGGTTAGAACAAAATCATCCATCTTCTTCATAAGAGGATGATTGCTCCTAGATTCCATCAATGAGAAAATTGAAGTATTTTCAACAAGAATTTTTGTTGAAGAGACCATAGAGGAAGAAGCAATACACGTAGCATTGAAATTTTTTTTTGGCCTGAATATTGGTCTGATAAACTTGGTTGGCATTGGTGGCCTAAGAAGGAATTGATGAATTTACTAAATTCAATAAATTAGTTGATGCAATCACTCGACTGCCATCCACAGGAATAATAGTTGCAGTAGAAGTCTGAGTTACCTTTGAAGCTTCACATGCCTTGGATGACTTGGATGACTTTGTTGCCTTTGTAGCCTTTGTTGTTGTTGTTGTTGTTGAATATGTTGCCTTTGTTGTCGTTGTTGTCTTTCTCTTCCTTTTCTGAGTTGTTATTAGTGCCGTAGCAACTTTGGGGGCATCCAATACACGCGGTTGTAGCTCACGCGGCTGTTTTGACCTGAACAAGGGTCTCGGCACCGAGACAGTACAAAAATGCTCTTCACAACACTGCAACAAACTCGATCCAAACTATTGATCTCGGTGACAACCGAAGTGTTGAACACTGATGTGGCTCAGCGGTGCGTCGCTTCCGATCCAACCTCTCCATACACACTTACACTAGTACAAAATTGGAAAAAAAAACCGCATTCATTTTCATGTTGTTGTTCTTTTGACCACACTACCAGAATTCTGTTACATTGTTCATGGTTTGGGCTGCCGCGGTTTTTTGCTCATAACTTCTTCAGTTTTAAGAAGTTTTGGGAGTGTAATACACCATTGGAAAGGTCTTGAAAATGCGCTTCCAACAGTATATTACACGCCCAAAACTTCCAAAAAATGTAGGGCGTTTTTTTTCCCACTTTTGTACTACTGTTATCTAAAACCTGTTCTGAAAGTACCTCGGCACCGAGATAGTAAAGGACCGTCACCAACCGAGTCATGACGACCCACGAAGATCATCACCAACAAAGTCACGACAACCCACGGAGATCGATACCACCTGTATCAACGTACCTCGGCACCGAGATAGTATCAATCTAAGATACTATTGGGGACTGTCACCAATATAACCGAGACCTTCTAAACAATGTAAGCAAAAGTCCGCAACTTCGATTCATGATTGAAAGTCACGGCTCTACCCTAGTGCAACGGAGGAAGCACAGTTTGAGATCATTGAGCTTGTGAAGATTGAATGCGGTGATTCCAGCGTGAGGTGTTGAGATTCATGAACATGATAAGGTTGGATGAGAACTATTAGGTTGGACAAGAGTATGACGATTGGACGAGAATATGACTTCTGAACAACAACTAATATCATTCTCTGGTATTATTCAGAGATACTTTGGACGGCAATGCCTAGGTGATTTTCCACTGTGGACAGCAATCACCTAGGCAGTAAAATTCATATATACATATTAATTCGCCGTATTATATCGTGAGCTCTCCGTATTACACTATACACTTATCATCGTATACTATGGTATTGTAACGTCGGTTTATGTATAGCTGAATTTTACTATTGTTATTGCTCCAAGGTTTGACGAAAGTTACGAGATTTGTATATGTGATACCTATGTAATACCTTGGTGACACCCGTGCAATGCCTAGGTAATTTCCACTGTGGACGTAACACATTCTAAGGAAAAATAAATAATTTGTCATGTGGTTCCCCAAACTAACCAATGCACATGGAGTTCACAATAATTTCTCGTAAAAATTAGGGTCTCGGCACCGAGACACTTCATAGTAAGCTCTATGAATTTGAAATCATCAAAAGTGACAACAAACGACTAGGACCTACAACAAAATAATTCATAATAATAAAATGATCTCGGCACCGAGATACCTCATATTGAGCTCTAAGAATTTGAAATCATCAAGATTGACAACAAATGACTAGGACCTACCACAAAATAATTCATAATAATAAAATGATCTCGGCACCGAGATACCTCAAATTGAGCTCTAAGAATTTGAAATCATCAAGATTGACAACAAATGACTAGGACCTACCACAAAATAATTCATAATAATAAAATGATCTCGGCACCGAGATACCTCAAATTGAGCTCTAAGAATTTGAAATCATCAAGATTAACAACAAATGACTAGGACCTACCTCAAAATAATTCATAATAATAAAATGATCTCGGCACCGAGATACCTGATATTGAGTTTTAAGAATTTGAAATCATCAAGATTGACAAAAAATGACTAGGACCTACCACAAAATAATTCATAAAAATCAAACTAATTCACCGAGACACCTTGTAATGATCATTCAAGAACTGAAATCAAGAAGGTTCCTAACAAGATTTTATGACAATCTCTCTAAAACATTCTAACAAAAAAGAACGTCTCGCCACTAAGATCCATGGAAGTGATCAGCAATATCAATATCAATATACTTGGTCATTAGATTAACCCCTAAAGGACTGTGACATTTCACATAAAAAGCACTTCAAAATTGTTGGTTTTAGTGCAATAAGTAAGGATGGAAACAAAACCTTATGTTTATTTTTTTGACCGTAGGATCTCAATTAAGACTTTTGAAATAATGTACTAAAAAAATTTCATAAACATTGACCGCACAAATTTAAAGATTATATTGTTTGAAGTCAAGAAATAGGTTCATTTCTTCTTTGCGTTGAGAGGTTTAGCATTCTTATATTTCACTTTGCAATACAGGAGGTATAAATCTATAACGGTTATCTTGAGCATAGTGTTAGTTCCCAATACACCAATTTTTAGAGGTAGAGAAGGGGTGTAGCATGGAGGAAACAAGTGTGCATGGAGTGGAGATTCAAAAATTGCCATTTCACGTTATATTCCTTTGTGAACTTAATACACTCAAGAATAATAATCCAAACGGCCAATCTGAAGGTTCTCATCACATACTGTTGTTATCAAGGACAAACTAGAAATAAAAATAAATCAAATTTTAGGAACGTACCAAAAATCTATATTGTCCTTCCAAGTCACACATGGTTCTTTAGGGGTCAAAATTTAATGTTCTTAAAAAGTTTTCAAGAGAAAGAGTGTCTCGGCCCCGAGACCCTCAAAGTCAACATCTAAAAATTCCAGAGATTGCAAACTAACACATTGACTTCAAACATCAAATCTATTAACATCCAAGGAGAAATACAACATGAGCCGCGAGTATAAGAAGGCAATCGAGAACAACAGACTAAGGGACCATGATGAACTAATCCAAACATCCAAAATAGGCAACAACAACGCAAATTTTGAAGACAATCTCTGAATATAATTTCGACCAAAATGATTGTCTCGGCACCGAGACCTATTAAATCCAAGCAATCATGGTCATAAACAAAATCTCGAACCAGCTTGGTTAGGTCATGAAGAGGCACCTCAGATCCTTCTGCAACTTTGTCTTCAGCCATTGCCATTGACGCCGCTTCACTAATTGAGCTCAGCTACAACATAACAAAATGGTATCGATGCGCATTTCAGTCCTAGAGTTCCATCAAATTCAAATGACTATGACTATGGAAGACATGAAGGACGTGATGGAGAAGTATACTAACTTGGCATCTCCAAATGTCAAAAATACCATTTCATCCTTCAAGCAAGTCGGACGTACAAGCGCAATGGACGGTATCTGTAAATTGAGAGGTTGTACGACTTGGCCATTTGTCCAGCGCAACATGTTTCCGGGTCAAGGAGGCGACAAGAACAAAGTTTTTGTCTTTACGATGTGCGAGATTACCCCTGGTCAGGAGTCGATCTAGTTTTGCATATGCAACCTGGCAGAGATCTACAAGACACATGGATCATGTTTGATCATGTAAAGCGGGTCATGAATTGGACCACCATGGGTTGCTATGTGTACGGCTCTCGGTACTGCAAAGTTATGACTATTGCAGTTTGGGACATGCAATCTGAAGACAGAATTCCAGCCCAATGCATCATGTGGAGGAGCATCAACAAAGTTATGGGGAGGCACGGGGTTGACAGTGTCAACTTCAAAGGTTTTATGGCGGATAGCGCAGGAGAAAATTGGAATGTTGTACAGACGGTCTATGGTTGAGGTAATCCCCAAGAGGTTATGGTAGATCAAGAACGCACATGTCTACTTCGTTGGACAACATCCATGAACCGCCACACGGACAAGTATATCAAGAGCGAGTTCCAAGACCAACATTGTCTTCTAGGCAAGCAATATAAGGATGCCAAGAATTTGGCAGACTCTGCGATTCGTTACCTTGCCATTAGAGCTTGGTGGCAATCTTGTGGTGCCCAAAATGATGAGGCCCTCAGACAACTTGACCAGTGGCTTGCCTTTTGGCATTACCACTACCGCCAATGGGGAGCATCTATGGAATTGGTATGAGTTGTATCATATTTGATTATAATTTCATTCCAATTTACAGTCCAAATAACCACATAATTGACGTTGTGATTTGTGTTACAGAATCTTATAGATGAAGAGATGGCCGAAATGCCATCCTGAAATTTGGCGGAGACAGTCCACAATTGTTGGTTTCAACAATTAGGGAATAGAGGAAAAGACCTATACGATGCTACGGTGGATAACTTTGTTTGTGCATTTATGCAATGCACAAACTACTATCACTTTTTAATAGGAGGGCGATCAGGGACCAACCCTTCCAAGCATGAGTTGCGAATGAGGCTTGCCCAAAGGACTGGTAAACACGAGAAGGTGATTGAAGCCATGGAGAGCATACCGGAGGCCAAGGAGTGGTGCACACGCACACCTCACTTTGAATGAGAAGAGGTGTTTGGCTCCAGCAAACAAAAGCTTGATGAACCATTTGGTTCAAACCTTGATAGTCATTGCCCTGATATATAAATTTCTCCCGTCCGAAGGCCTCTACAAGGTCTAGGAAGGGACGCAAAGACAATTCTTCACCAGCGACAACGTCGCCTCCAACCTCCCCATCTTCATCTTTGGATGATGTGAAGCTTGTATCCCTACCGTTGTCTCCATCTAAAGCACCTACGGGAGTAAAGCATGTTACGAGTGTTCAAGAATCTAAGTGTGACATACATAAATGGCATATTGCAAGGCTCCCAAAGACTTCCGATAAGTGTTGACATGCTAAATAGGCCAGGACGGGTAAGACGTGCACCGAGAAGATTGTGCGTTTGGGGAAAAACACTCTTGCTCCTACATACACCGGGCTCCTCCATGTTCGAAGACTCTTAAAGGACCAAGTTACCGAGTTCTTCCATTGTCCGGATGACATTGAATGGTGCGTAACGGACCAAAGCGGAAGTAGATGAATCACCGTCCGCTTGTTCCAGATGTATGACCTGTGATGAAGGGCACCAACCTTGTCAAGGCTGAGATTCTCAGGCTAGAAGAGGTAGGATTTCAACTTGAAGAGCGACGGGAAGTGTCACCAAGGCGGCTCTTTGGAGATGCTGTCAATCCTACTGCGTAAGCTGCATCCGTGCCTGCACCTGCAGATGCCGTATCCGTCGTTAGGCAAAGGTTTCCATGAAGCAAAAAAATTGATGGGCATTGGCGGACAACCTCAACGTCCGCATCAACTCCATCTCAATACTTCTCTACTCCGTCCTCGGATGCATCATTGTACTACAATCAAAGAAGGGGCAGAAGACGAGTGAATATCGCCTTACTATAGGCCCTCTCCCAAATTGCTCTTGCGGCGACTTCAAGGACATGGTGGTTCAATCCAAGAAGAGAGGTGTTTGGTACCATTGCAAGCATCTCTATTATATTTTTCGAGTGGTATGCAAGCTTGATTTTGATGACGATGCTTTTGTCCATGCTGCTACCTTAAGCTTCAACGAGATCAAGAATGTGCTGGAGAGTGGTGTCTTGGAGCTTATATGATGTGTAGCTTCAAAAGTACCGACATTGCTATATGAATCAATGCCATTTATAGCCCAACTTATATGGATTGTCGCTGAATGTTGTTAGTATATGGATAATGTACCTCTTATTTGTTATAAAATAGAAATATTTTATTATTCTTATACTGTAGTTGATTTTGTTGTCATATCCGCATCTACTTCACTTGTGTCTCCATCAATTTTATAATACTTCACCAACTTAATTATCTACCATCGTTATATATATTGTACATACACAAAATAAGAGTATCGTGATTCGTATGTATAAAAATCCTCTCTAGGTTCTAAACTCGTAGTGCCTACAATCTCTCCAATACACCTTCAACTTTGCGAAATAGGAAGACCCAACACTACTTGAATTTGATTACAATTGGACCTCAAATATTGTAGTCTATTCTAATTGCACGGTTATAGGCACTTAAAATTTACTAAAAATATTTTAATCAAATTTTTTTCTCACACGGATAACATTATTTTAAGAAAAATAAACCTATTTTTGGTAAATCACAGCTCACCGCTCATGAAATCTCCGCTCATGGCTCATAGCTCATGGCTCATGGCTCATACCCTAGCGTCGTTGGTTTGGTCGGGGTGGCTATTGTGAAGGGTAGGGTGTGTTATTTGAGTATTAAGTAGGTAGAGTGCGTTTATACAATCGGTGAATATATGTGCGGGTTCATCATTGTATTTTGTTGTGATGATTTGTAGTGTTTTGTGAATGGCCATTAGTTCTGCTCTGAGTATATTTTGCAGTCCATGGAGTCTTCTGGCTAGCATGATTTCTTTGATAGAGTTGTAGATGCCATAGCCAGCTTTTTCTCTTCTCCAAGATCCTGGACTAATTTGTTCTGGTGGTTTAAAGGAGCCATCGGTGTAGTAACTGTATGCGGGGTTAAATTTTGGTGTGGTGTGATTTGGATAGTTTGGGAGGGGAGGCGATGTGACTAGGTAGTTTAGTGTATTGTTGATATAGTTTAGTTTTGACCAATTTTTACTACGGTTAACAGGGGTTTGTGGGGGTGTCAGTGAGGTCAGTTTTCTGTATAATTTTTGTATATTTAAATTTTCTGCTATGGAGGTAAGTTCGGCAAGTTGCTCAAGGGTGCCAAGGGTTTGATTTTGATGGTGGACACATAGTATTTGTAGTGTAGATGGCTCGATTCGGGGTTTGTTTAGCTCGGGTGGGATGGTAGGTTCTTCCTATGGTATTGAGTCTGCTTCGAATATTGCAATGATATGGGAGTCTCGGAATGGGTTTGAGTGTTGGTTGTTGTTTTGGTACCACTCGTTGTTTGGTATGATGATGATCGTGTTAGTATTAATTGGATCATTTTTGGCGACTAGTCGAGCCCAGTGTAGTGCTTGTTCTATCTCTTTCTCATTGTGGGGGTGAGCTATCCCTTTACCGGTCCATTTGTAGTCAAAGGCTTTTCCCAAGGATCCGAATATTTTGTCTCTTTCAAAGGGTGAGTAAAATTTTTTTAGTTTTATGGAGCAGGTGACTGGAGAGGAAAAATATGATTGTACTATGTGAAAGTTTGAGATTAGTGAGTCTAAAATGGGTGTGGATATTGTGTATTGCGCATTTTTGAGGGGGTCGTTTTTTGGTATTCGGTATCTATACCTTTGGTAGAGCCAGATTAGTTCGGTTTCAAAGGGTTGGTTCTTTGGTTCGATGTATGTAGCAGTTTGTAGTTTTGTGTTGTATTGATTCCATAACCAATGAAGTCTAGTGACGGGGATAGTGTGTAAATGTCGGCCATTTTCTTTGTAAAGATGTGCTTGGTTATTGTCAATTTTGATTGTATTTGAGAATGCAAGGATGTCATTTTCGGGGTTGCATTCTGATGTTTGTATTTTTAGGAGTGGAATAATTATTCGTGGTGTTACGGATCTTGAGTCTGGGGATTGTTCGTGGGGGTGGTGAGCTAGGATGACATCTGAGTAAATTTTGTTTTGAGTTTTTTCGTAGTATTGTTTTAATTTTTCGATGTTGTGTGTGGAGGTGTTGGTGTTATGTCGAGGGAAAAGGGCTCTTTGGGGGAGCCATTTGTTGTATGTGTTGTCATTATGATGCCATTGGCACAAATATTTTGTGTAGGTATTTTGTATATTATTTGTATCTTTGTGTTGGATGTGTTTATGGTGTATAATGTTACTAATGGGGTAGTTGGTAGGACTTTTGGGGATGAATGTTGGAGGTCGGGGGTGATGTGGGTGAGGAGGGTGGGGGGGGTAGATTGGTGGGAGGATGTTTCTTGGGGTGATGTTATTGTTGATTGTGATGAATGGTTCTAGAAGTATATGGGAGTATGGGTGTATATTGCAAGGAGGAGGGCATGTGGTGGGACATGTTGGGTGGCAAAAGAGTTGTTTGGCAATGTTTAGAGCACTTTTTAGTAATTTGGATGGGGTGAGGTGGTATGTTTTGAAGTCCTCATTGTTCATGATGTGTGTGCCATTGGGTAGAGTAATTTGGCTTAGTTTAAAGATATTTTTTGAGAGGAGTTTTTGTAGAAGTTTTTGGGAGAGGTGGGTATTTATTGTGTTGTGGTTCAATGTCTCTTGTTGCCATATCCTTTCTAGTGATGTAGGGTTAATGAGGAAGTTTGGGAGCGTACTTTTAAGGTGGATTTTAGCTATGTGTTTTAATAGGAAGAATGTTCGTCTTATAGGAGATCTTAAGCAGTCACTTTTTTTTAATTCTAGGTATGTTTTCAGCACCTCCATATTGGGCAAGGACATAATGGGTGAGTCCGTTGTATATTTTTCCAAGTCTACCTTTATCATTTAAGGCATTTTGTAGTTGTTCACCTATACAACGGAGATATGCGTTTTTAAGGGAGAAAGCTTCTAGCCCAAATAGGTTGTGTGGGAGTTGGGTAATTGCATTTGACATGCATTTTGGTAATCCACATATTGTTTTTTGTATGGCTATTATTTTTTTGTCCAATTTTTTGATAGCAGGCATAGAATATGGTACACCGTAGAAACTATATGCCACCCCTGGGCGTATTACAGTATCCACCATTTTTATTTTTTGTTTCATGGTGGCCGGACATGTTGTTAGTTCATTGCATTGTTTGATAAGTTTTGTTGTTGTAGTGTGGATTTGGATTTTCCATTTTAGAGATGGGACAAGATTGGTACCTAGGTATATGTATGGTTCGTTTTGATGTAGTATAGGGATTGGTTGATTGCGATAACTGATGTTAGAAGCTTGCATTAATGCTTTGAAAGTGGTAGGGTTTAGTTTGGATTTATTTGGGCATCCTGTAGCGGCACATTTTGGGACTCCTACGTCCATACCGGTCCATTTACAATATCTATCAATTTTATCTAGTTGTGTTTGAATAGATTTAATTTTGTTGGTTATGGTGACTAGGTCATCCGCGTATGCGGCAGAGTTTATTGTGACTTGTGATGTGCCAAAAGTGTATCCATTGTTGCCTCGTTCTAGCCATCTGAGTAGTGGTTCTAGGAATATAATGAATAGGTATGGGCTAAGGGTATCCCCTTGTATAGTCCCCCTTTGAATGGGTATGGGTTTTATTTTCCCGAAGTGTTCTCTGATATAGCAGGTGGACGATTGAGAGTATATGTTTCCTACAAGAGTAGTTGCATCTTTTGGGAATCCAAGGTCCATCATTATTGCTAGTAGTCTAGCATGGTCTATTGAGCCAAAGGCATTTTTGAAGTCAACGTATAGTATGTATATATCTTGGTTTGTAAATCTTGCGTCTTCTAGTGCGGCTATTATAGTTTGTATTTGTCGTGCGGTACTACTTTCTACTCTAAAACCTTCTTGGCTATCGTGTAGGATTTTGAATTTTTCACCGTATGAAGATAGTATAGAGGTGAATGTACTAGTGAAGAGTTTATATATTGTGTTAGCTAGTGCAATTGGTCTATGGTTAGGTAGAATAGATGGGTCTCCTTTTTGTAGAGTAGAATTGTTGTACTTGATTTCCAAGACGTTGGTATTTGTTTTTGTTTGTAGCATTGAGAGAAGAATAGGAATAATAGTCTATGAAATCTTGGGGGCATGTTTTGAGTATAGAGTTAGGTATGCGGTCTGGGCCTGGGGCTTTGTTGTTACCAAGGTTCCTGAGACATGTGTCGTATGTGGCTATGTTAAAGTATTTATGTAGTGGGATTTATGGTTCGCCGCGTTTGTCAAGAGTAAATCCATCAAGGTCATGCCATGGGTATTGGCGTACAACGCATGTGCATTCATTTGGGTGTTGTGGTTGATAGTTACATGTTGGTACTGTTGGCCTATTACTTTTTGTTTGTTGGTTGAATATTTCATTCGCGATGTCTTCAGGGCTCGTTAGAATATTATTGTATTGGTTTGTGATACAGTCCATTGGCAGTGATTCAAGGTTTTTAAAGACTTTCCTGTTGATTTTTTTGGGGCTAATTTCATATAGTTGTCTGTATATTGAGATGGCTTTCTTAATGTTATCTTTGGCATATGTTGAGGTCATTTTACGGGCTTGTGTGTTGGCATTTTTTGCGATTAGCGCAATGTCATTTATCCATGTATCGTGGGGTAGGTCCGGCGGTGGTGGAGTGGGGATTTGGGTGTGTTGCACGGTTAATAGTTCGTTGCATATGGGGTGATTACGCCATTGGGGGTTGTTTTTTACGATTCTAATGGTTTTCCTTATAATATGGTATGTAGTGAGGTGTTGTTTCCAAGTTTTTGAAAGTTTGCGGGGGAGATACCCGCCTTGTTGAGAGGTTCTGTTTGTCATAGTAGGTATTGGGTGAGCTTTACAAGTTTGTTCTATTGTGTCAGAGATTTTATTGATGAGTGTGTCTAGGACGTGGCATGCTTCTTGCCACTGTATTTGTGATAGTTGACTATTGTTTTCGAGGGTGTTTGTGAGAGAATCTATTTGCATGGAATTTTCTTCAAAAAATTTTGTGTTGAATTTTTCTATGTTATCTTTTGATATAGGGTTGAGTATTCGTATTGTGTCATTATTTGGTATTGTGGGAGTTCTGTTGATTAATGTGTTGTCTGGTATGTGCAGTCATATGGGCGAGTGGTCCGAATTGAGAGTATCATCAATGTTTGTTGTAGAGGTGTATTGTGTATTATTGTTTGTATTTATATTAAAACCGTCTATTAGACTCCAATCGCTGTAGTTGTATCCACCTTGTCTAGAGAATTGTGTGTCAGTGTGGATATAAGTGAAGTTTAGGTTTTCTGTGAAATGATGCCATTGATAGTCAATGTTTTGAGAAGGGGTGCTATGATTTCCATTTTGGCGACCTATTAGTGCTATGTCTCTGTTGAAGTCTCCACATAGTATATATGTGTGATTAGGGTTATTATTAATTTGAGAAGTAATAGTATTTTGTATGTCTATGATATATCTAGTATCTTCGGGGTGGGATGGCATATACTTGTGGAAGATTAACCAAGGTTGTAGTGGGTGGTTAGTGATTTTGATTATTTGGATGTAAGGTGATATATGCATGGGGGTAGGGATTTTGTTGATGTTGCCCAGGAAGGCATTTTTTTGTGTATTGATGTGAGGAGTCCACCCCGACGTGGTGTGTATGGTCTTCTTTGTTGGATGCATCTAGTGAGTGTAAGTGTGTTGTCAAAGATGAGTTTATAGTCTTGAAATATATTTTGTATATATTTTGTAGATTTTGTGGCAGTAAGTTTTGTTTCCTGTATAACTATGAGGGCCGGTGGTGTGTCTGTGTTTGTGACTAAATTTTGTAGACTAGGAAGGGCGGTGTTTAGTGAGGAGGCATTCCATGTGATTATGTATGTATCTTCTTGGTTTATATTGTTGTTTTGGTTTTGTGGAGGGATGTCGGGAGGTGGTGGTGGGGGACGGGTGTATTCTGAAATAGGGTCTAAGCATTTTAATAATTCATTTATGAAGTTGTTGGGAAGGTACGGGAATTTTAGTTTTATTGTTTCATTAGAGGGAGGTATGTTTTGACTATGTAGGAAATCGTATAGGTTTTTATGTATTGAGGTTTTATGGTTTATGATATTTTGGTTGTCTTCAAGAAACTTTATATAGGGGTGCGTGATGTGTATGTGACGTTTTGGGGGGTTTTCTAGGTTTATTAGAGTTTGTAGTAGTGTGTTGGTCCATGTGATTGTGTTTGAGTTTTGTGGGTTTAGGAGATAGTTGCATTCATCTATATGTGGATGTGTAGTGACTATTAGGGCATACAGGATGTGGGGTGGTGGGTGTGTATTTTTTTGTTGTATGTATTGGGCAATGTTTGGGTGTGTAGTGTTTTGTATGTGGTGTAATGTATGTGTATTTTTGAAGAAGGGTGCGAAGGTTTTTGCAATGTGTTTATATTCCGGTTGGAATTTTATGGTATTCGGTATGAAGTATAATTTGGCATTTTTCTTATGTGATGTAGGGTGTCTTTTTAGTATATTAGGCATGGGTCCCAGGTTGGTCTCTATGTCTCCGCTTAAAAGTAGTAGTAGCTTTATGTGCTTGGGATTAGTGGTATGTTTTCTAGTAATTCCTTTTTGTCATATTGTTTGGTGTTTTCTATTGGTCTTAGAGTTGTATTTTTTTGGGATTTTATGTACCCCTTTGTTCTGGGGGGTTTTTGGATTTATATTTGTAGTTATGGCAAGCTTAGGGATATTGGTTGTATATCGGCTTTTTGGTGTTTTAGTTTTTATTTCTATATTATAGCATGGGATTATGTCTTGTCTTGTGGTTATGGTGGTAGTTTTGTTTTTGTTGTGCATGTTATGTGTGGTTGTGTTTTTACGTGTTTTTTTGTTTTTATTTGCGTTTGTATTTTTCGATGTTTTTTGTTTATGTTTGTATTTTTGTGTTTGTTTTTTGTTTATGTTTGTATTTTTGTGTTTTTTTTTCATGTTTATGTTATGGTGTAGCTTCTTGTTTGTATTTGTTTGTTGTTTTTTTAATGTTTTGTGTATAGTTGTATATGTGCGTGTATTTATGCGCAAGTACTTGTGTGTGTATTTATGATTTTTTGTCCTTTTTGTTTGTGTTTTTGTACACGTATTTTTTGGAATTCTTAAGTATGTGGTTTTTTGTGTATTTGTTTGGGAATGTGTTATGGAATTGTATTTATGTTTGTGTGTTTGTGTGTATGTGTTTATATAGTTTTTTGTACTTATTATTTGGTATTCGTAATTGGTATAGTAGGTGTAGTAGTTGGGGTAGTAGTCCTTATGGTGTATGTATTTTATATGTAGAATATAGTATTTAGTATTTGTTTGGTATATGGTGAGGTATTTGGGTATTATGTAGGCGTCCTCGTAGTGTAGTGTGTATTTTTTATTTGTATAAAAAACCGTACAATATTTGTATGTAGTTTTGAAGTATGTAAGGATTTCTATGTGTATTGTACTAGTGAGGTAGTTGTATTTTCTACTAGTAGGATACAATATGTGTAGGGTATTGAATACTAATTGGTAACTATGTATTACCTTGAGGTCTTTGAACTTTACATGTTTGGCGACCTATCTTCAAGTCTTGGGGGCATTCTTCCTTTCATGGCTTGGAATGCAAGTCTTGTGGCATTCATGGCTTCTTCCATCTTGTCTAGGTGTTCCATCAAGGAGTTGTGGAGGGTGTCGGTGTACTTCTTGCTTTCTTCTATCACCTTTTTGTTGTTCTCTTCCAAGGCCTCCTTCAACTCTTTCTTGGTGATGGCGGTCGGGGTGTCTTGTATCTTGAAGGTTGCCACGGTGTTGACCATGGCGCCATTGATGTCGTTGAAGCCAAATGCGTTGATTTGTTCCTCCGTGGGGGGTTGTGTGCCTTCCAAGCTCTTCCAATGTGGAGTGAAGTCTACGAAATTGTCACCAATGTCGAAGTGTTTTCTAACAAATTGCTTGTATACTATTGGGTTAGCACATTCCACGCTAGCTTTGCCATTGTGCCTACCTCCAATTTCCTTATGGAACCATATGGACTTAAGATTATTCACTCCGATGATTTTTTGGATAGCACTAGTGACATCTTGCACATTCATGAGAAGGGGTAATGGAGAGAGGGTGAGGGATATTGCATCTTTCCTTGCCTTAGTCTCGGGGGTCATACGACCACCATTGTATGTCTTCCTTGCCTTGATGACTTCGTGGTGGGTGGTGATGTGTTGAAGTTGGATCTTGGAGGCTTATATAGGGGTGGTGGTGGCAATGAAGGCGTGGGGATCTCCTTCTCCCTTGGTCACTCCCGTGATCTCATAGTCTTGGCCACGCTTGAAGCTGTTGATGAGGATGTCCTTGAAGAGTTGGTGTGCGGAAATACCTATCAATGTGTCACTACGCACTTGCACGGAGAGGTTAGAAGCATTAGCAATTTGGGGGTAAGCTTTACATACTTTTCCAATGGTGTTTTGGTTGTTTATGTTAAGAATGAAAGGTCTAATTCCTTTTAATAACATGGAAGCATCGGTTCCGGGGTTTAATAAGTGAAGTTTGAACATGCCGGTCCACACTCCCTTTTGCCCACCTCTTTTAACACTATGACAATGTATATAGATTGGGTCCATAACTCCTTCTCCAAGTTTAATGTCCATGTTATCTTGTCTATGTGTTATCACTTTATGAACATCATCATGCAATAGAATGGAGGGAGGGGGTTCAAAGTGGATAACCACGTGGAAACCATGTACCAAACCTGTGGCACCGTTGACTTTGGTGTGTTGGGGAATCTGTGTGATGTTGTAGTGTTGCTCCTCGCTTCCCGCTCGTGCAATGGGATAGTAGAGCTGGGAAATCCTTGGATAGGCCACCTTTGACATCTTGAACTCTTTGGCCTCGTGTTCCAAGAACCCTCTAGTCACCATGTCTTCCACCTTTTCGTCATATAGGAGTTCTTCTAGCCCTTCCTCGATTGCAAGGCGCTCCATGTCTTCAAATCCTAGCCAAAACTTTAGAGACATGGTCATTGCGTTAAGGGGAGGAAATTGGCTTACCTCTTCCTGTGTACTCCTGCTCTTCTTGGGGTTGCCATTTTTCTCCTCTGTGTTCTTTCTTATTCCTTTCTCTCTCCAATTTATTGTTGAACTTGTCCCCACTCCATCAATGTCTATGTTTTCCTCGAACCTAAGGTTTCGTTTTGTGATAGACATATTATTATCACTACTTGTTGTCTTATTTATCTTGCTTTTAGAATTGTTAAGAAAAAGGAAAGAAGGTGAGCAACGTACCTTTTGAGGGGGCTTACCTTTAGTCTTGTATGGGAGGATTTGGCTCTCCTCAGTAGGTCGCTAGATCGCAGCGGTGGGTCGTTGGCTCCTTGCAGTGGGTTGATGTTTCCTCGTAGTGGATCGCTGGCTCCTCGCAGTGGGTCGCTGACTCCCCGTAGTGGGTCGCTGGCTCCTCGCAGTGGGTCGTTGGCTCCTCGCAGTGGGTCGTTGGCTCCTCGCAGTGGTCGTTGGCTCCTCGCAGTGGTCGTTGGCTCCTCTCAGTGGTCGCTGGCTCCTCACAGTGGGTCGTTGGTTCTCCGGCAGCAGGTCGCTGTTCGCTGCTATGGTTCTCACGCTCTTGGCAATAGGTCGCAAAAATTTTTAGCAGTAGTCGTTGGCTCTTCTGCAGTAGATCTTGGCTCCCTACAGTGGTTCGTTGGCTCTTGGCAGTAGGTCGCTGGTGAGAGAGCCTGGCACGATTCTCAGGCACGAACGAACCTGGCACGACGTGGTATGTTCCAGGCACGATGTAGTACTCTCAGTCTCGTGTAGGGGTTTGTGTAGCGTTGCTGGGCTGGCTGGGATCTCTTGCCGGTTCTCTCTCCTTGTATGCTAGTCTTCTCCGAGGTCCTCTCTTTGCTGTGTTGGTCTTGCTCTTCTACGGTCTTGAGTTGGTGCGGCGTGTTGTGTACTTCTTCCTGATCTCTAGTGAGCACTGTTCTTCTTCCCACCGTCTTTTGGAGTTGATGATGGTTGTTGAATGCCTTCGGCGCTTGTCTGGATCTCCTGATCGGGTTATGGCTGTTGAGTTCTCTGCTGATCTTGTGTCGTCATAGTTCGGGTGCGGGCTCATGTTCCTCGAGTTGGTTTCTTGTTCTTGTGTTGTTGATGATCTTGTGCCTTGTGCTTGGATTAGAGCTTGAGTTGTTACGTCTTGGTCTGTGCACCTTCTTGTCAAGTCGAGCGTATATGAGGCTTCGGGCCAAAGTCTGTACACCTGAGTCGATACACCTTCCTTTCGGGTCTGAGGAGTCTTGTTTTCAATGTCTGAGTTGGAGGACGGTACACCTGAGTCAATGGACCTTTTGAACCGGCCTGAGGAGTCTTGTGATGATGTCTGAGTTGGAGGTCGGTACACCTGAGACGATGCACCTTCCGAGCGGGACTGAGGAGTCTTGTTTCGATGTCAGGGTTGGAGGCTTTTCTCGGGGTCGGAATTTCCTTGTTAAAGTCGCTGGTCTTTCAAGTTCAGTTCTCCGGATCACGAGCTCTGGGATCTGACGTCAGGTTAACTTGTGTTGCAGGTGAAGAGGCGGCCCTACTCAGCTCCCTTTCGTCCACTTCCCTGCTATCCACTTCTCCCTGTTGTTGACGTCAACTACTGCTGTGTCTCCGAGTGAGCTGGTCCAGCAGTGTTTTCTTGACTTCTAGTGTCTCTGCGGGAGCTCTTCAGCGTAGGTGTTCTTCACAGTGTTGGCGTTGATCTTCTCTCGGACTTAATTCAAGTGTAGGTGCAGGTCCGGAATGTGGGCTTGTGTACTTGGTCTTCCTTCTGCATACCTGTAGTTTTCCAGAGAAATTTGTGCACCGCTTCCGTGCACTACTATAGATGTGTAACTTTCTATGTGTGTGCTAAGGGTTTATGTGATCTAGGGTTAGGTCAGCTTAGTAGTTATAGTTTAGTATTATCACTGTCAATGTTCTAATCTACTTATTAGATAAAATCACTAAGAGACTTGTATTGCAAAGAGTGCTTTATCGGAGGTGTGTGGGCTATAGATCTAGTGTGTTAATGCAAGGATCTTAAAAGCAATTGTTTGAAAAACTTACTATGGTAGGTGATACTTGTTGCTTGCTGCTGTTGTTGTGCCGTTCTCCAGGGTTGTGTACTTTGTTGTTGCCTGTGTGTTGTTGCTGCCTATTGTTGCTGATGTGCTGAAGTGTTGTTGCTTCCTTCTGCTGCTGGTGTGATTGTTCGCCAAAGTTGTGGATGCGCTGATTGTTGCTTGTAAGACTTGTCTTTCAATAATAAGGATGAATATCTGGGTTTTGGGGGAGTGCGACGACTAGTAAGGAGATCTGCAGATCTCGTATCTAACGCTCAGATCTGGGTGGATCTTGTATGTAAGAGGTTAAATCAATCTATGTGCCAACACTTGCTCCCATGCTTCTCAGTAAACGCACACTATAGATCTAAGCCTCATTCACTCAAAAAACCCCAGATCTGCAAGTATGTGAGCTCTTTTCCAACACTATTTGCTTCCCAGACTCTCCATTTCGAAACTCAAAAACTTGTGGTGAGCTCTCACCAAGGTCAGCCACCTCTTGGTGCCCACAATCTTTGTTGTTCGAAACTAGGACACACCTCCCCTCACCAGAAATTACGGAGCTCACTCAGTCTTCATTCTCCACTCCTCGTTCCTAAGTCCTGTCAAGGACCAAAACTCAACAACAATACACTGATGATGGCCATATTTATTGCTCAAGGACAAAGGGTGGATTTTGGGAGGTCTTGTTGGCAATTTGAAAGATATGGAGGATTTTTGGAGCATGCTCTTCTGGGATTTTGGATAGGTTCCTAAAATTTGAAAAAAAATCTTTTTTTTTTTACTCTTATACTAGATTTTCTTTGATAAGAGGATATTATTATTATTTTTTGAATTCATGGTTTGAATGTTAGTACCACTCAAAGTTAGAAATTGGAACTCCGGGCTGCTCCAAAATTTTGCTAAAAGTCTCTATTGACATTGAGATTTCCCATACATGTAAACAATATTATCTTCTTTGAAACTGTCCAAAAAAGTTCTTGTCTTTGGTGTAAGAAAATATTTTAACTCAAGTCAAACATTTTTAAACATTTTAGGCAAGTGGGAAAAAAATTTCATCGTTTCTACATAAAACCTAGAGACCTTCATATTTTTCAATTTTTGTTTTTCTACAACAATATGTGGTGTAATCCTTCTTATTGACCGTTTAGATTATCAATCTAAAACATATTAAGTTCTCGAAAAAATAAATCTTGAATTGACAATTTTTGAACCTCCACTCTTAGCACAGTTGTTTTGAATATGCTACACCCCTTTTCTACCTTTACAAATTGTTGTATAGGGAAATAACATCATGCTCAACACAATGGTATGAAACTTGGACCTTGTGTAGTGCAAAAATTTAATATCAAGTGAAGTCAAAGTCTGTTGATCCACTCAACGTAGGGAAGAAAATGAACCATTTTTTTGACTTCAAACACTACCGTACGCTACGGTCAGTTTCGGCAGGCAACTGCCGAAGTATTTATTTTTTTCTGTCACATTGATTCGACACAATGGATATCACATAGATATTGCACGAGTATCACCTAGATCTTGTACGGATGTCACCTTGGTATTACATAGGTATCGCCTAGCCAAATCTCTTGAAATTTCCAAAATTTTGGACAAGTCCCCATTTTGAATTAATTATGTACGAAACTGACCATAGCGTAGGGTATAATCTTTCAATCCATGCGGTCAAAGTGTATGAAATTTTGTTAGTATGCTACTTAGTAAGTCTTTATAGAGATCCTACGGTCAAAAGGATAAATATAAGGTATTATTTCCTTGTTTACTCATTGCACTAGAATCAACAATTTTGAAGTGTTTTCGGTGTGAAATTGTCAAGGGCTTTAAGGGGTTAAGAGAACCAAAAATTGAGCCCAAATGCTCAAAAATGAGAGCAAAAGAACAATTAGAGCACATGTTGGAAGCTAAAACAAAGACTGTAATTGCCATAAAAGAAGGAGAATTGTGTGCATGTCCATTCAAGGAAGGAGGAAGGAAGGCTCTCCATTTATTATTTTATTCAATAAAAAATCGACGGACTCTCAAAGGAAGTTTGAGTGGACTAAAACCGGTGACCCAAGTTTTGCTCGAGAGGCCATCACCATGGCGCCAAAACTCCCCAAAAGTGTTGCTATGTTAGGCACAATGGAGGACTATTGCCTTTGAACTTTGGTCACAAGTGTAAAGGCCCAAAGTCCAAACTTTGACCATTCTAGCAATCTTATTGGTAGAGACCGACGCCCTCTCAACTCGAATGTTAGGTGTGAAGCGGCCCATATGGGCAAAAGCATCCCAATCTATTATGGTTGAATAGTTTTTGAACTAAAAATAAAGGGACAATTGTACACATGGAGAATTTGTGCAAAAGAGGTTGCAAGCCTTATCTGTGTTGATGTCTTTCTAGTTGTTCAACGCCCTCTTGCAGCATCTCTTTGGAACATGCAACCTTTTTTTCCTTTGATACTGTTACATGTTTGGATTCAGTTTGAGAATTTTCACAAGTGGTTGCTGGTAACTTGTGGCATGCAGAAGTCCTACTGCATGACAAACTGGAACTTGTGCATGGCAAATGATGTCCACCCTGATCCTGAAACAAGGAAAAACATACTCAATACTCTCACTTTTCCATGATTTGTTTTTGGGCAATTGGCAGGTTGTCAGCTGACATGTTCACTGCCAATCAACTGTTGATTACCCTGGGCTGACTTTGATCTGAACAAACTATGCAAATGTCAAAGCCCTGGTATAAAATAATGTCATTCAAGAAGAAGAAGAATAACTCCGGCCTTTTAGGAGACCGGCGTGAATATAGTGTCTGTTCGTTCCACCTCTAGACCTAAGTCCATGGGACATAGGAATAAAGGGATAGAACTACTTCCTCCTTTCAAGAGTAGACACTTTAAGGTTGGATGACCTATAACCACCAACTTAAGCTTGTTGACCTATTTGTAGCGTTTGTATACGTGGTAAGACATTTTTTGGGAATTCAAAATAGGATTTCATGAATATTGCAATTGTCTTGACCATTTATTTCTTCATATTGAAATTGCTACAAATTTTCAAAGTGGGTAGTAAGCCGTGACCCATTCCTCGACAAACAAATCTCTCTATTTCCACACTAAGTTGTACTAAAAACCACTTCTGCATTGACTAAAAACCGGCAACTTTGAACCAATCATGAACTGACATCCAATCATATCTGACTTCCTAAAATTTCGTAAATCAGGTGGGTCTGTGGTGGTTTTGGTCCACTTTAGCTTGTCCGTTCGGGGATTCGTGGTGGTTATAGGTCATCCAACCTTAGTATCCAGTGACCAATAACAAAGACCACGAGTGGTCAGAGCCTGGGTAAGGTTAGGTATTGGAGCAATATAATAGTGTGTTTTTCTAGAATGGTGATCGCCAAGTCACGAGCTCTTTGTTGGTTGGAGAGAGTGTTTGTCTCCTATAATTGGTTCGGGTTGAAACCCTGATGGACTCGTTTGATCAGGTGTGGGATATGTAGTGACTTGGCACTGCTCAGTGAGTAATCATAGGCAAGAGAAGAGTAGTAATCATAGGCAAGAGAAAGAGTTGTGCCAACCAGCAGCCCACCACATGCGTGATCTGAAACAGTGCTAACATTTGCTAGCAAAATAAAATAGCTTTAGCTATTGAAATCTATGTATTTACAATTAGGGTGGGTCTTGCAATTGAGGTAGGGGTTGGTGATTTTCTATTTTTCTTTTGTGGAGGAGGATATGCATAGCATATTGTATAGCAATGGTATTGATGTTTTTAAAGGTATTTCATATGGTGGTTTTAGGTATTTTAAATTTATCTTCAGTTAATTTCGTTGATGGGGTGTGTGTAGCTCCTCTAGCACCAGTTGTGATGACAATAAGGGGGTCAATTTTCCAGCCTCTAGCATCAATACTTTCAGTTAATAGTCTATATTTGTTGATTTTTGCTTCTAAGGTTTATGGGGAGAATCTATCGTTACAATATGTGAATTCAATAAATTGAATGATGAGATTTTGTTCAACATTTTCAAGTGGTTCATTTTGGTAGGATAGTCCTTTGACACAAAGTATATGAGGTCTAAATCTGGCGTTACAGTGGCATCTTTGGATACCACATGTACAAGGCAGTAACCAATTAGGGACAGTATTTTCTTGGGGATTGTTGTTGAAAATACATGCATTCATGAGAATATAGCATCTGGATTTTTTGGAAGAGACTAATAATTTCCTAATTTTCCATACTGCTTTATTGTGCCTTTTAACACGAAGTGAATGTATGTGTTGTTGTCTACAAGTAAGTAATACGTATAGCCATGTATCAGGATCTAATGAGTTACAAATGGGGCAAGTAATGGAAGGATATCTTTCTCTGCCAAAACAAAGTTGTTTTCGGGCCTGGCCCATATGTGTTTTAGTGCGGAATTTGATGAGGCACATTTTTGTTTATCATATATAGTGGGGTTGTCCCAAAATTCATTAGAGTTCATTACCAATTGCTGTATTACTTGCCCATTTACAAGTATTAGCCATTTGTCTAGCCATGATTTCTAGGTTGTATTTCCTATCATGTTTAATGATATGTTTTTCCAGAAACCGAACAGGGCCTTTGTCTGGTGTGTGAAACATGGAAGGCTAGTCGTCTTTTTGATAATAGTATGGAGTAGCATGGGCATGTTCGTATGGGTGTGTGGTGTTTCTGTGTGCAAGGTGAATACCATCTTTTGCTACTTTATCAGCTTGTTCATTTCCATCAATGTTGACATGGGCTCTTACCTTATATAATTTGATTGGTTGTGTGCGGTTTTGGAGAAATTGTACCATAGAGGCAAATGTGACTTGGTCTGGGTGGCTAATGAGTAGTGTAGGATGTTTTATTTGTATGTTTAGTAGATAAAGAACATTTAGACTATCCGTGACTATATATGTGCAGGTTCATTTGGAAATTGAGTGTTGATGATTCCCAAAGTTTTGTGTAGAGCTATCTGTCACGGACATACTTTAGAATATACGTTAGAAAGTCTTAGAAGACTCTAGAAGTTTCTAGAAGACTCTAGGAAAACCTTAGAAGATTCTAAGAGACTGTAGGAAGTTGTTAGAGAAGCTTCGTAGTTCTTAAGAAGTTACAAGGGAAGCTTCTTATAGGAAGATGTTAGATAAGCTTCTTATAGGAACTTGTTAAAGAAGCTTCGTAGTTTTTAGGAAGTTGCTGGAGAAGCTTCTTAGCTTGTGTGGAAGTCGCTCGAGAAGCTTCCATAAGGGCCTTACGCCAATAGTATAAATAGGAGTCGAGGCTGAAGGTATCTTCAGTCTCGACAACTCACTCTTGTGGTCTAGCCAAGGCTTTCTTGTACCTTGTTCTTGTTCTAGTTCTTGTTCTAATATCAAGTTAGCTCTCTCTCTTGCCTTTAATCCTTGTTCTGAATTTGGTCCCTGACAGTTTGTCGAGAGTGACTACATTCTCAATATCAGAGTTAGACTCTTCTTGGAGAGTGTGGATCACCCCTCTTCTTGCAAGGTGCACTAACGCATTAGAAGTTGCGGATTACCCTCTTCTAAACTGATATTTCTTTCTTCACAATATTGGAGCTTTATTTTTTGTGAGAGAGTGGATCACCCCTCTCCTTAAAAGTATCAAGGCGTTTTAGAGGTTGTGGATTACCCTCCTCTAGACCAATATTGTGTTTCTTTAGATTCATTTTTTTTCTTCAGAATGACTGGTGGTCAAGATACTAGTATGACTGAAACTTCTGAGTCCAAGTTAGACGCAATCATGAATGCTCTTGCGGCTTTATCAACTAGAACTGCGGAGATTGAAGGAGTTATTGCAAGAATTCATAACGATGGTGCATCTGGGACAGCTCAAGTTGGAGTTCACCAACTTCATATTTCTACGCCGGAAGAAGCAAGTTCGCGTATGGTTCGACAAGGCCCACTTGTTCAACAACACAAGGAGCCTCGAATCAGCCTTCTAGATAAGTTTGATGGTACACGCTCTAAGTTTCGAGGATTCATCAATCAAATTCGATTAATAACAGTTTTGCAGCCTGAACGCTATCCAACGGAAGAATCGCGTGTTGAATTGGTTGGAACCTTACTTACAGGGCAAGCTTTATCATGGTTTGCTCCATTATTCGAGAAAGGCTCATCAATTTTGAACAACTTTGAAACCTTTTTGGAGGCATTTGCGGAAGCATTTAGAGAACATGACAAAGCACGATGGGCTACAACAAAGATCCGATCACTCCGACAAGGAGCACGTTCAACATCAATCTATGCATCAGATTTCAGGCAATTAGCGTGCGACATCAACTGGGACGAAGAAGCCTTGATTAGTCAGTTCTATTGGGGCTTACGAGACGATGTGAAGGATTTACTATTGACTCTTCCTGACCCACGAACATTGAATGAAGCGATTGGTCAAGCCGTGAAGTGTGATAATAGATTGTTTCAACGGCGCCAAGATCAACGCTCCTGGACTTCATCAAGACAAGATACGACCCGTGACGCTCCAACCATGTCGGCAAGCAGTCTGAATTCACATTCAGATGTAGAAGACATGCAAATTGATGCGGTACGATTTAAACCCCTTACTCCAGAAGAAAAGAAACGTCGTATGGAGAAAGGATTATGTTTGTACTGCGGTGACGAAGGTCACAAGGCTGGAAATTGTCCGAAGAAACAGAATCGACGCATCATTAAGACCAGAGGCGCAATCATTCAGGAAAACGAAGATGCCCAGCCACAATAGGAACCGTGCGGCTGGACAATTCGGTTACACAACAACAATCAGGTTCCTATCTTTCCGCTCAACCTGCCCGTTGCTTTACAGTCCCTTCGTCTTTAGGCCTTGAAAACCTCAAAACCTTAGCTTTATTAGATTCAGGAGCCTCAGCTTGTTTTTTAGATGAAGACTTTGCCAAAGATCATAATATTCCTCTTATACAGAAATTCAAACTTATTCATGTAGAAGTAATAGATGGGCGACCTTTGTCCTCTGGAAGTGTCACTCATGAATCAATACCTATAGAAGTGACATTTGCAGGCCATAATAGCCGTATTATTTTCAATATCATTAGAACCCCGTCAAATCCTGTCATTCTTGGCCTTTCATGGTTAGAAAAGCATAATCCATCTATAGATTGGAAGTTGCGGAAGATGATATTCTCTACAGAACGTTCCAAGAAAAAACCTATTAAAAAATCGCCAATCAAGAAGCCCTTATTTATTGGAGCAAGAGCATTCGTAAGATCGTTAAAGGAGGGTACTTCATTTGTTATCTATGCGACTCCAATTTGCGAAAAAAAGACTCTTGCAACAAGTATACCAGAGCAGTACAAGGATTTTGAAGATGTGTTTCAGAAGAAGAACGCCGACATACTACCGGAGCACCGACCATATGATTGTGCCATAGACTTACAAGAAGGTGCGCAACCACCTTTTGGCCCAATTTGTAATCTATCGCAAACAGAGTTGACGGAGTTACGTCAATACATTGACGAGAATCTAGCCAACAATTTCATTCGGCACTCAAAGTCACCGGCGGAGGCACCCATCTTATTTGTAAAGAAGAAAGATGGTTCTCTACGGATGTGCGTAGACTATTGAGGTCTCAACAAGATAACAAAGAAGAATCGTTATCCGCTACCTTTGATCTCCAGTCTTCTTGAACAACTTAGGAGCGCGAAGATCTTTACAAAGATTGATCTAAGGGGAGCTTACAACCTTGTGCGAATTAAGGAAGGAGACGAATGGAAGACAGCCTTTCGTACAAGGTATGGCCATTTTGAATATAATGTTATGCCTTTTGGTCTTACCAACGCTCCGGCAGTTTTTCAACACATGATGAATGACATTTTTCGAGAACACCTAGACGATTTTGTTGTCATCTATTTAGATGATATTTTGATATTTTCTAAAAACCAAGACGAGCACGAGAAACACGTTCGTTTGGTCCTCGAAAAATTACGAAAGCGTGGACTCTATGCCAAACTTGAGAAGTGTATGTTTCACCAACCTGAGACAGAATTTCTAGAATACATTGCAACTACGGAGGGCTTGAAGATGGATCCCAAGAAAGTGGAAGCAATCATGTGCTGGGAAGTTCCAAAGACGGTTAGAGACGTACAATGTTTTCTTGGATTTGCTAATTTTTATCGAGTCTTTATCAAGAATTACTCCTAAATAGCTGCTCCGCTCACTCGCTTGACTTGTAAAGACAAGCTTGAATGGGGGCCTCCAGCACAGAAAGCGTTTCAAGATCTTCAAACGGCATTTACCACGGCTCCAATCTTCGTACATCCGGACTTTACAAAAGCTTTCTATTTGGAAACTGATGCTTCAGATTTTGCTTTAGGAGCTGTACTTTCACATATGGGCGAAGGCGAGAAGCTCCATCCAGTTGCGTTCTATTCTCGTAAGTTTTCTGCTGCTGAGATTAACTATGAGATCCACGACAAGGAACTTCTTGCTATTGTGGATTCCTTTCAAGAGTGGCGCCACTTTCTTGAAGGAGCGGCGCATCCGGTGACTGTATATACAGATCACAAGAACTTGGAGTATTTCATGTCCGCCCGGGTTTTGAATCGTCGTCAAGCTCAATGGAGTATGTCGCTATCTCGATTCGACTTTGTTATCACTTATCGACTTAATAAGCAACAAGGTCTATCAGATGCACTATCGAGGAGATCGTATCTTACGCCACGGGCCGGAGAAGCAGCGTTTGATCAACAATGTACGACATTGTTGAAGCCCGAGCACTTTCAGCTTTCCGCTGCGATTGTGTCAATTGATGCTGACTTCCTCAACCAGGTACGTGCAGCGACCATTGAAGATTCTATAGCTCTTGATGTCAAACAACGTGTCAATAATGGCAATTTCAAGGTAGATGGCGATCTTTTGTACCTTGAAGAGCTACTATATATTCCGAAAGGGCATGTACGACTCCGAGTTCTTCAATCTCGTCACGACTTTCCAGCCGCGGGACATTTTGGATTCAACAAGACATTAGAACTTATTTCCCGAGATTTCTGGTGGCCCAAGATGTGGAAGGATGTGAAAGATTTTGTCACCTCTTGTGACATTTGTTCAAGGTCAAAGAATCCTCGGCATCGCCCTTATGGTCTTCTACAACCTTTGCCTATTCCGCGTCGACCATGGTCTTCAGTTTCTATGGACTTCATTACGGATTTGCCGCTATCAAATTCTTTTGATAGCATCTTTGTTGTGGTTGATCGACTTACAAAGATGGCACACTTTATTCCTTGTAAGAAGACATCATCAAGCGAAGACACGGCAAGACTTTTTCTTGATAACGTTTACCGATATCATGGCCTACCAGATGACATCGTATCCGATCGAGGTACCCAGTTCGTATCAAAGTTCTGGAGATCTCTTTTTGCTATATTGAAGGTAGATATCAAGCTTTCTTCGGCTTTCCATCCTCAAACTGACGGCCAAACGGAACGGGTTAATCAAGTCTTGGAGCAATATTTACGATGCAGTATCAACTATCAACAAGACAACTGGACGACATATCTATCGCTCGCAGAGTTTGCATATAACAATACTCTCCATGCCTCAACTCAACAAACGCCATTTTATTCCAATTATGGCTATCATCCGAAACTTGATTTGTTGACTTCGCCAACCACTAACAATCCAGCGGCTGAAGACTTTGCGAATCAACTATTACAGCTTCAAAATACTTTAAAGCTTCAACTACAAACGGCCCAAGATTCTTACAAGGCAGCTGCAGATAAATTTCGGACTCAAGCACCGCCTTTCCACGTTGGAGATAAAGTATGGCTTCTTCGACGGAATATCAAGACCAAGCGGCCTTGTGATAAGTTGGACTACCGGCGATTGAGCCCATTTGTCATCGAGAAGCAAATCAATCCAGTGGCATTCCGTCTAGAGTTACCATCTACAATGAAGGTACATCCAGTTTTTCATGTTTCCCTTCTAGAGCCTTACAAGGAATCATCTATTCCTGGAAGACGACAATCGGTACCACCTTCCATTAAAATCGATAATCATGTGGAATATGAGGTGGAAAAAGTTCTTGATTCTCGCTATAAACATGGCAAGTTGGAGTATTTTATTCATTGGCACGGCTATGATATCAACGAGCGAACGTGGGAACCAGCGGAAAATTTGGATAATGCGCCGCAAAAAGTCCAGGAGTTTCATTAGTGCTATCCAGATAAGCCAAAGCCTTTCCTGCAATAACTTCTTCTTGACGATTCTTGATCTCTGACCTTACGAAGAAGGGGAGGAAGGAACCCGTGAATCGGTGGTTAGAAAGTATAAATTGCCGCTTAAGTTCATTGTTTTATGCCTATAGTTTATTTTCTCTGTTGTTGCCTAGTTTAGTTTCTCCGTTATGGAGAGCCAGGAGATAGATACTATGCCAGTTATGTTATCTCAACCTAGTAGCTCACGAAGACGACCTCAAGACGAAGAGCCACCTATACCGCGAAGGCAACCTCGAGATGAAGAACCACCTGCACCACGAAGACGACGAAGGATACCGAGTAACAGGTCCCTAGTGATTGTGTTTGAAGTAGAGCCTGCCTACGACGGTATCGCCGAGGGAGTTTTCGCAGGGCAGTTCCACAATGAAGACACTGAAGTTCATGCCTGGTCGGAAATCGAAGGCGTTGGACACTACCGATGGCTGCAAGGACCGATGAACCACCTACCTCGAGAACGACAACTGGAGTTTATCGCAGATTGTATGCGACAAATTTTCAACTTTTTACGATGGTAGGCTTGCAACAAACTAAGACTTCTCGGAGACCTCGAAGCTAAAGGAGGGGGTAATGTCACGGACATACTTTAGAATATACGTTAGAAAGTCTTAGAAGACTCTAGAAGTTTCTAGAAGACTCTAGGAAAACCTTAGAAGATTCTAAGAGACTCTAGGAAGTTGTTAGAGAAGCTTCGTAGTTCTTAAAAAGTTACAAGGGAAGCTTCTTATAGGAAGTTGTTAGATAAGCTTCTTATAGGAACTTGTTAAAGAAGCTTCGTAGTTTTTAGGAAGTTACTGGAGAAGCTTCTTAGCTTGTGTGGAAGTCGCTCGAGAAGCTTCCATAAGGGCCTTACGCCAACAGTATAAATAGGAGTCGAGGCTGAAGGTATCTTCAGTCTCGACAACTCACTCTTGTGGTCTAGCCAAGGCCTTCTTGTACCTTGTTCTTGTTCTAGTTCTTGTTCTAATATCAAGTTAGCTCTCTCTCTTGCCTTCAATCCTTGTTCTGAATTTGGTCCCTGACACTATCCTCTCGGCTCGTAGGATATTTTGATGGCCATGTAACCTTTTGGCAATATTAAGTTCTTTAGGGCTATATATGCCATATCTTGCTATTTCTTTTCTCCATACTCCAGAGCTTATTTCTTTGGGTTTCTTGAACGAGCCATCGGTGTAACAACTAAATTTTGGGTAGAATTTTAATGGAAGGTTAGTGTGGTAGTTTGGAAGTTGGGGAGTAGGTGTATTATTATGTGTAGGAGTATTGGGGTAGGTGAGTTTGGACCATTTTTTGTTGTGGTTAATAGGGCAATTTGGAGGGGTAGATGTGGCAATTTACATGTGTATTTGTTGTATCGAGAGGTTGTTAGAAGAGGTTGTTAGCTATATATATAAGTTGGTTTAGTTGTTCATAAGTTCCAATGTTGTTATTTTGATGATGTATACACGTAATTCGTAGTGTTGAGAGTTCTTTTCGTGGCAAGTTAAGTTTTGGGGGCACTGTAGGTTCTTCATGTGTAATGATATCTGCGGCAAAGTGGGCTATGATGTGTGTATCTCGAAAGGGCCCAGTGTTGGGGGTAAAGTTTCGGTACAATTGGTGTCAGGGGAGATTAATATTGTGATAGTGTTTGGATTATACTTGGCAGCTAATCGAGCCCAGTGTATAGCTTGTTGTGTCTGTTTCGTTGTGTGGATGGACATACCCTATACCCTTCCATTTGTATTCAAAGGCTTTACCAAGAGACCCAAATATTACTTCCCTTGGGAATGGTGAATAAAATTGGGTGAGTTGTGTGGGGCATGTGAATGGTGATGAAAAGTATGAGTGGTTGATATTAAATGTTGATGTGAGATAATCTAATATTGGTGTGGGTAGTGTGTATTTCTTAAGTTTTAATGGATCATTTTTAGAGATTCGGTATTTGTATCTTTGATATAACCAGACAATTTCAGTTTCAAATGATTGTGTTGGTGGTTCTAGTCCATGTGGATTGTTTTCTGCTTTATGATATTGGTTTCATACTTCTACATAAACGCAAAATCGGAAACAACCAAGCCCTCCGCGATACACAGGACCCCCCCAAAATTCTCCCCCCGCCTTGATATTCATGACTAGTTGATTTTAAGGTTATTGACTACTTGCCTGGTCTGTGGTTAGATCGTTGGCTAGTTGCTTGGTTTGAGATTCATTGGTTGGTTGGTTGACTTGTGGTTCTTTGGTTTCTTGTTACATAGTGTCTACCCTCGAGAAAGGGAAGTAGTTTCAGCTCACTAATTCCTTGTCCTATGGGCATGGTCTTAGTAGTGGAACGAACAGTCACTTTATTCACGCCGGCCTCCTTCGAAGACCGGCGTTCTTCTTCTTCTATTGGTTCCATAGCCAGGGAAGTCTATTTTTTGGAATGGTGATAAGGTGTTTGCCACTGTTGTCATATATGTGGGCCACATCATGTTGTGTTTGTATGGTGTTTACATTTGTTTCTATGTCGCTCTCGAGGTTACATTCAGTAATAGATATGTGGGCAAGTGGAATGTTTAATGCAGGTGTAACAAATCTTGTGTCTCTTTGTTGTTGAATGGAAAAGTATGCTTTTATTGAGTTTGAGAAGTGCCGATGTTGTGTTCTCGTGTAATGTTGGTTGAGGAGTTCGGTATGGTGATTGCAAGTGTTAGGATCACTCCAACGGAATAATTCTCTTTGAAGCTGCCATTTATTGTATGTGATATGATTTGGTAGTCTCCATTGGCATAGATATGATGTGTCATTTTTTACAATACCGTTAGAGTCTATGTAGTGTTGTTTTTTATGATCCAATATTACATTTATAGGGAATTGTTGGGGATTTTAAAGAATATTTTTGGGTGAGGGGGTCGGTATGGATGTGATGGGGGGGAGGATGGGTTGGTGGTTCAATTTGTCTAGGTAGTATGATGTGGTTTTCAATGATGTAGTTGTCTTTTAAGATTCTCGGTGGTTGGTCATGTGGGCATGGTATTTGGCATTGCGGTGTACATTTTGGGTGACGAAATTGTTGTTCGGCAATGTGTAGTGCGCTTTTTATTAGTTTGGTGGGTGTAGAGTGGTAATTTTTGAAGTCATATGAGGTCATCATGTTACGTCCATTAGGTAGTATGATTTGTTTGATGTCTATTATGTTGTGTAGTAGTTTAAGAGATGTTTTAGGATTAAGCCGGGGATGTTTCCAGCTTCTTTCATCCATACATTTTCAAGTGGTGAGGTGTCTAATAGGAAATTTTCTATTGTACTTTTTAGATGTACACCAGCTTCTTTATTTAGTAAGAATAGTGTTCTTGTGATAGGCGATCGGACACAATGGTGGTATTTAATACGTGGGATGTCTTCGGACCCTCCGGATTTAGCTAATATGAATTGTAGTAAACCAGTGTAAATTTTTCCTAATCTTCTTGTGTCATTAAGGGCATTTTGAAGTTGCTCTCCAATACATCTAAGGTAGGCATTTTTAAGTGAGAAGGCTCCTATGCCAAATAGATCATGTGGTAGTTGGGTAGCTATGTTTGAGGTACTTTTAGTGAGACCACATATTGTTTTGTGGAGGGCTATTATCTTTTTGTCCAACTTTTTGATGGCGGGCAAGGAGTATGGTACTGCATAGAAGCTGTATGCGATACTTGCCATTATAACTGTATCGGCCATGTTAATTTTTTGTTTCATTGTTGTTGGGCAGGCTGCTAGTTCTTTACATTGTTTTATAACTTTGGTGGTAGTGGTATAAATTTGTATTTTCCATTTCAGGGATGGGACTAAGTTTATACCTAGTTATGTATATGATTCGTTTTGATGTAATACTGGTATTGGCTGATTCCTATAGTTGATGTTAGTGGCTTGTATTTGAGCTTTGAATGTTAAGGGATTCATTTTGGATTTATTTGGGCATCCAGTAACTACACATTTAGATATTCCTAGGTCCATCCCTACCCATTCACAGAATTTGTCTAATTTGATTAGTTGTGTTTGAAGTGATTTTAGTTTGTTGGCAATGTGGCTAATTCATCTGCGTATGCTACGGAGGAGATTTTTGTTTTAAATGTACCAAATATGTATCCATTGTTGCCTTGTTGTAACCATCTTAACAGAGGTTCTAAGAAGATGATAATTAGGTAGGCGCTAAGTGTGTCACCTTAGATGGTACCTCTTTGAATGGGAATGGGCTTGGTTTTTTCAAAATGTTCTCCAGTGAATGTGGTGGTAGATTGTGAGTATATGTTTCCTATTAGTGCAATGGCATCCGTTGGATAACCAAGATCTTTCATTATTGCTAACAATCTACCATGATCAATGGATCCAAAGGCGTATTTGAAGTAAATATATAATATATAAATGTCTTGATTTGTGAGTTTTGCATCTTCTAGTGCAGCTATAAGTGTTTGTAGTTGTCTTGATATCCTTCTTTCAGCTCTAAAACCTTTTTGGCTATCATGTAGTATTTGGTGTTTTTAACCATATGATGAAAGGATAGATGTTAAGGTGCTTGTAAATAGTTTGTATATTGTGTTTGCCAGGGCAATAGGTCTATGATTGATTAGTTGTGATGGGTCACCTTTTTTATATAGCAGTACTGTAAGACTGGTTTTCCATGATGCAGGTATTTGTTTCTATTTGTAGCAATATTTAAAGAATAAAGATAACGTATTGTGGAATCTAGGTGGCATGTTTTTTAGAATTGACTTGGGGATTTTGTCTCGGCCAAGGGCTTTGTTATTTCCAAGGTTTTAAGACACATATCATAAGTTTCTTGGTCTATATATGTGTGCATTGGAATTTGTGGTTCTCCTCTTGTATCAATTGTGAATCCATCAAGGTCATGCCATGGGTATTGTCTAACACCACATGTGCATTGGGGTGTATGATTAGGTTGATAGTAACACATAGGGATTGTAGGTCTATTGCTTATTGATTGTTGAGTGTGGATTTCGTTGGCTATATCTTTTGGGCTAGTGAGAATGTTGTTATTTTTGTCTGAAATACAATCAAGGGGTGCATTTTAACTATTTTTGAATTCTTTTCTATTTACTTTTTTGGAGCTTTCCTCATATAGTTTCCTATATTTTGAGATGGCTTTTGAATGTTTTCCATGGTGTATTTTGTTGTGATATCCCAGGCTTGTTTATTTGCATCTTTGGCATTGTCAGATATTTGGTTAATCCACTCATTGCTTGAGTGGTTGGGGGGTGGTGGAGCCGATATTTTAGTGTTTTGGTGATTGCATATTTCATTTACGATTGGATGTAAGAGCCAATTTGGTCGGTTTTAGCGATATATATGGCTTTCCGAATGAGATGGTAAGTTTCAAGGTGTTTTTTTCCAGGGTTTAGATAATTTTCGTGGAAAAATTCCTCCTTGTTGTACGATTCTATTTGTCAGTGTTGGTAGGGGGTTGGCTTTGCATGTTTTTTCAAGGGTGTTAGAGATTTTTTGTATGAGTTTGTCTAATTTTGTACATGGGTCTTGCCATTGTGTTGAGTTGAGGTGGTTAGTTGTTCTTAAAGCGGTAGTTAGGTTGTCTAGTTCAAGGGAATTTTCTTCAAATAATTTAATGTTAAATTTTCTAGGTTTTCTTGGGGGATGGGATTAAGAATGCAGATTTGTGTAACTTGTGAGGGTGTAACAGGTCTAGCTAGTAAAGTGTTTTGTGGAATGTGCAGGTGTATGGAGAAGTGGTCCGAGTTGAGGTTCATTTCAGTGATAGTCGTGGATGTATATCTATTGTTATTTGGTGAGTTAATGTAGAAACCATCTATTAGGCTGGTGCCTGTGTAGCTGTAGCCTCCTTGTCTAGAGAATGGTGTATTGGTAGGTATATATGTCATGTTGATGTTGTCAGTAAAGTTACGCCATTGTATGTCTTCTAGTTGTGGTGGGGTAATGTTATTATAATTATGTCTTCCAATAAGGGCAATGTCACGGTTAAAGTCTCCACATAGGATGTAAGTGTGATTTGGGTGTGCTGAGATATGGTCAGAGATATTTTGTTGTATGATAGGGATTAGATGTAGGTCTTGTGGGTGGGAAGGCATGTATATATGTATGTTTAACCATGGTTGTAATGGTTGGTTGTTAATTTTTATTATTTGTAGGTATGGAGATATGTTGGCAGGTGTAGGGATTTTAGTGATGTTACCCAAATAAGCATATTTATCGTGTATGAGTGTTAATAAACCGCCTCTAGCCAGTGTATGTGGCATTCTTTGTCGTATGCATCTAGTAAGCGCATGTGTATTGTTAAAAATTAGTTTGTATTGGGGGAAGAGGTTTGTATATATTTTGTTTATTTTTTGGCGGTTAATTTGGTTTCTTGAATGTGAATGAGTGCTAGAGGGGTCTTGAGTTTAGTTATTAGATTTTGTAGACTTGGTAGAGTTGTATTTAGTGATGAAGCATTCCATGTAATAATATGTGTTTCGTTATTTGTGTTTGGTATGATTCAGGCTGGGGGTTTTGATATGTCTGGCACCGGTGGCGGATGTGAGTATTCTGGGATTGGTTCAAGACATCGTAATGATTCGGTAACTAGATGTGTGGGTAGGAATGGGAATTTATCTTGAACTTCAGTAAAGGATGGGGGTTCGTTTTCTAGGTGTAAAAAGTAATAGAGGTCGTTGTGTATGGATTGTTTTTCATTTATTATTTCTTGATTTGTTTCAAGGAACTCTGTATATGGATGTGGTGTAGAGATGTGCCTTTCCGGTGGGTTGTTCAAGTTGGCTAGTTGTAATAAAAGAGTGTCTGTCGAGTTTGTTTGTACATTGGAGTCTGCAAGCATAGTGTTACATGTGTTTATGTCCGGATGTATTGTAGTGATTATTGCATATAATATGTGAGAGTTGGGTGATTTGCTATTTTATTTTGTATGAGTATATGTACATGTGGAAACGTAATACTATTGGTATTGTGTAGTGGGTGATGGGGTTTTAGTACAGGTGCAAATGTTTTAGCTAGATGTTGGTATTCTAGATGGAATTTTATTGTGTTTCTAATGAAGTATGTTTTTGCTTTCTTCTACGAGGGGGGGGGTGAGTTTTTAATATGTTTGGCCTAGGTCCCGGATTCATTCCAATATTTCCTCCTAATAATAGAAATAGAATGTTCAATGTAGATGTGTTTCTGAATATAGTAACTATTATTTAGTATTGGTGTTGTTTCTTAATTTTTGTGTCTGTTTTATTTGTTGAATTTTTAATAGTTGTGGTCATGACTATGGTTATATATAGCATCATTTGTATTTTGTTTGATTTTTTAGTATGTTATTTTGGCCAAATTTTTAATATGTCGGCCAAGGCCGTTTGTTTGGTTGATCCTTTATTAGATATAATTGTATAGGATCTATGTTTTGGGCAATGAGTGACTAAGTGAAATAATTTAGGGTGGTTGTATGGGTTTAGTATTGGTGTATAGGGAACGAAATGGTGTGTTTTGTAGGTTTTATATTGGTATTTGTTTGTAGGTCTTAATTATTTGAGGTATTTAAGGTATATTGTTTTTATTATGTACTTTATAAGGGTATAAGGGTGTATTTGAGTTTGGTTTCAGGTGCGTTGTTTTGTTTTCTATTTGTATTGATAAATACAATTTTTTTGAATTTGTGATTTTTATTTAATGTTTTGTTTTTAATTGTAGATTTTAGTATTATAGTATCTGGAGATACTTTATTTATTTTGATTATTATTATTATTATTTGTTTTTTGTTTTTTGTTTTTAGTATACATATATATACACTTTGTGCAATGTTTTTACCGCCGCTATATTGGCCAAAGCTAGTTTGACATGGTCATATTGCCGTTAATTTTGAGTGTATCGGGATGGTCGGCTTGAAGGGTTTCCAAGGTAATTCTCATTTGTTTATGAAAGAGAGCAATTTGGACTCTTGAGTTTCTATTTGATTCTGCTTGGACCTTGTCCACATACACCTTTGCCTCCTCCACAATCTCCTCTTTGAGCAAACTCATTTCTTTCCTTATTTCCCCCAATGTTGTCACTGCACCCTTCTTTACAGCTTTCTCAACCATCCGGTTGAGGTTTGATTTAGTGAAGTTTTGTAATGGCGCATTTTCCAAAGCTTGCACGGTATTGGCTAAGGCAGTATTCACATTAGTGAAGCCAAGCCGTGCAAGCCCCTCAGATGTTGGTGCATTTATTCCATCCAAACATTTTGGATGCGGGCAAAACTCAACATATTTTTCTAATATTTTTGCATTTTGTTTGACAAACTTTTTGTATACGGCCGCATTAAGACATTGAATATTGCAAGACCCTACATGCTTACTATTCTCCAACCGAAAGAAGACTCCAGCCACATTTCTTTCATCCACATATGCTTTGATACCCTCTTCTAGTGATGAAATGGATTTGGTTTTGTTCAAGTTCTTGACAATCAAGACTACGGCATTTTTCTTAGCCTTGTCATCTTCTGACATCTTTTCCTTGCTTGCAAATGATGCTTCCATAAGCTCATAGGAAAAGGAGATTTTGAGTGACCTTATCCTCTTTGCTTCATCCGGTGACGGTGCTTTGATCCAAGCAAAGTCCGCCCCTTCACTTTTCTGGATATTGGTCACTTCAAAAGATATTGAAAGATGATGTCAACATGATAATCAAGTGCAAATTCATTTTCATCAATCTCAAGTTCGTGGGGGAGTTGTGTTAGATTGTAATGATTCCCACCTTCCCTATCATTTCTTTTGGAAGGTCATTCTTCCTATACAACATAAAGGAAGGCGGGGTCAGACATATTCCATTCCAATGCTTCTTCATGGCTTATACTCATTCTAACCATTTGGCTCACTGAATGTTTTGGTTCCATAGGGAGATTTTGGTCCTTGGCAAGTAGATTTAGTGCATGGAATTCTAGCTAAAAGGGAGGACGTTGAAATTCATGAATTTCTTTGCCCGTTGCTCCTTGTCTTTTGTGGCTAGAGAATGAGATAATGCTAACTGAGTTAGAATGCAAATGAATACAAAAAGTTGTAAGCATAGAGGATTTAGAAAGGTAGCTTTGGTTTGTTGTAGTACAACTTTTGCATAGATTTTCATGTTTGCTTGCAAGTTGTGTTGTAGAGCGGGAGGGAGGGTTGCCGCAGCTGCTGCTGCTCTGATAGAAGTAAGGATAGGATGACCAGGGTAGAATGATGTAAATCTGGGCATTGGAATAGACGTTGGTGCCAACACTCACTCCCACACTGATCTGATTCAACCAGCCCACTCACACTAGGATCAAAGCTTCAATGTGAAACATCATCAACGAATCTCAAACATTCAGCCCTTCAATTGAATCCAGTTCTTCATTCTTTGTAGTCTAGCATAGATCCGGAATCACCCTCCATGCGCAGCAACATGCCGCTTCACAGCCGCAGCAGACTCCCATCATCGCCCTCGTTCTTTTCTCAGCACCTCATCGCACTCGCATTAATAATGTCATTCACTCCGGAAACTAGCCGGCATTTACATGTATTGTTCTTCTATTAACCCTTAACCCCTAAATGAAAAAAGTCCTGAGGTGGGCTTTTGCAAATCCCGGACCCATCCACATGGTTGCAATTTATATTTGCAATTCTTGGAATTGTGTGTAGAGATGCAAGAAGACGAGAGGCATGTGGGAGTATAATTTTTATTCTCATTGGACTTATAGATAAAAAAAAGTTATGCCATCTTAAAGAATGAATCATTGTGTGCGGGCGTGTTGGGCAACTCCAAAACCTGTTGCTAGGACACTTGAGTAAATTTTAGATTTTCAACACTAGCAAGTAATACTATTTCCTTCCAAGTCCAAAAACATTTCTTGTCTTCAATGAAAAAATGCATTTTATCCAAGTCAAAGATTTTCCCACATTGCCACACATTTTCAAGCAAGGAACCCAAAAACCTTCTTCTTTTCCACATAAACTTTGAGATCTTCACAATTTTCAATTTTTATTTTTCCATTACAAGAGTGGTGTAAACCTTCATATTGACCATTTGGGTTATCATTCTAAAGCATATTTTGTTCCCAAAAAATTAAAATGTAAATTGGCACTTTCTGAACCACCACTTCTTGCACAATTTTTTGGAAAATGCTACACCGCTTTTCTACCTCTAATAACTATTGTATAAGGAGTTAATATCATGATGATATAAAATTTAGACCTTGCTTAGTGCAAAGATTTGACACCAAGTGAAGTCAAATTGTGCTAATCCACTCCACGCAAGGATGAAAATAACCATTTTTTCTACTTCAAACACTATAATCTTTCAATCCGTACGGTCAAAGTTGATGAATGTTTTTGAGTACTTTTTTTATTAAGTGTTAAATGAAATCCAACCGTTTTAAGTAGAAATAAAATGTTTTGTTTCCTTCCTTACTCATTGCACTAGAATTAACAATTTTAAAGTGCTTTTGGTGTGAAATTGTCAAGGGAATTTAGGGATTAAGCTTCAGAAGGTGCCACTAGTGGCCACAATATTCTACATGTATGGTGTCGCATTTGAACATGATAAGGTTCACATATTGAAATGACCTCCAAATGAAAGATGTTTGTTGAAGAATTTTGAATCCAAAGATGTAAATCTTGCTATACTTTAGTACACTTTTTGAATTTTACAAAGAAAATACGTGCATGTATATACTATTCTAGTATGACATTTGACGGTCAATGACAAATTCTTATACACAAAAAAAGGCAAAGGTCAGGCCTCATTCAACCTGGCACGGAGCAAAACCTCAAAACTTTCAGGAGTTACAGTAATCCCCAGGGTAAGAGCATGCACAACAACTTCCTAGACACCTCCCTCGTTGATTAGCTTCCAATTTGCGGCTCCCCACTGATCAGTGTTTAAATCCTTTTTTTAGCAACTTTGGCAACTTAAATATTTAGAAAAGCGCAAAAATGGCTATAAGGCAATTTTTTAATGTGAAAACCTATGGCAAATATGTAGCTACTGCATGTGAATTTTGGCTACACACTGTTCTTTTTGGCCATTTGTGGCAATAGCTGACGGTGGACGGAGTGTTTTTTTGGCAAGAAAAAAAACATTTACGAACATCGTTTGTGGCGATACTCCTATTTTGGCTCTGGAAAGCTGGCGGTATATAGAACTACATGAGAGTATGAACTAGAGCTTGTCACCGAGGTGGAACCCGTTTGATTTGTAAAATGTAGTTCACCCCCTTCTGCCAATTGTAGTTGTAAAGTTTGGCTCCTACCGCCTCAGTCGTAGCAGTTTCATGCAAGTTGAAGGTTTTACAGTTAAAGAAGCTCCTGCCCGCGGCCTGCCAAAACTTTGCAGGGACATCCAATTCCACACAAAGAACACATTAGTTGACAAGCAACACCTTTGAAGTTTGCAGTGTACACCAAAAAGGCATCAACATAGCCCATCAACATAGCATAACTTCAGGTTTGGGGTTTAGTTTCAATACTCACCATTTTTGCAGTCTTGTAGTGGGAGGGAGAATGGGAAGGTCGCAACGTCTTGAAGAACGACGTGGAAACATCTCGGTTCATTGCACCATTAGCCTGGCTTGCAGAGAAAACGTACACGACAATGCGGACCTTCTCCACCACCTCGAAGACGATAAAGGCACCCACTTCAATGGCGTGTTCTTCTACAAACTGCCGCCAGGGAGCGAAGATACGCGGCTTCTTAGAGAAATCCCCTGAATGAGGCTTGAAGTGGATGCTAAGTTCTGCTCCCCCATCGACATGCTGCAAGGTACATCTACTTTTGATGCGGTTGTCTCGCTTCTTCAGCAATTCCATTGGAATCTCCTATCACAAACAATGAAGTTAGAAAAGAGGTGACTTGAAAGCATTCTGAGAATTCAACTCATAAAAGTGGGATGTGGAGATTTTGCACTTACCAAGTTTAGGGTGGGTCCTGGCGCCTCCACGGTAAAGGTCCAATAAGTGGCATTGCGCGCCTCCAAGTTTGCAATTGTAGCCTTAATTCCACGAACCACCATCACTCGACTAGATGAAGCCTGAGAGAACTTACAAAAGGCTGCAAAACAAGTTGATTCCACTAGTCCAGACTCCACACTTACAATTAATGCCTCCACCAACTTCAACAAACATCTCCTTAAGTAGGACCTAAACAGTTGCAGACTCCAGAGGGCTCAACATAGAAAATCTTCAAAATCATTAGGGGATCTGATGATTCTCGTTCATTAGCAAAAAAAATCTTCAAAAAAGAGAGCCGAGGGCTGCAATGATTGAAAATAGTAATTGTGACATTGTTTTCCGCAATTAATTTTTGATACAAACGAGATCTTTGCACTCAAGTGTCGCGTCTCAACCTTCCGGCAAATTCACTCCTCCTCGGCCCAGTAGCTCTTCATTGCAGTAGGCGCTAGGTTGTACCATGAAAGAAGAAATTTTTAAAAATAAACAAAAATCAAAGAAGAAAATTAAAACAAAAAAAACAAAAAAAAACAAAAAATAGGAAAAAAAACAAAAAAAGCATGCAAGAGCATGAAATTGTTAAAACCGCATGCAAATAAGGCTGATTCTCAACAGCTGCAGCGTCATTTCAGTAAATAAGAAAAAAATAACAATAAAAATAAAACCAATACCAAGAAAGATCAAAAGAAAACCATGCAAGAGTGATTTAGTGGACGGGTCCTTGGGGGAGGTTGTCATAAGATGGTGACATCGGCAGACGCTGGTATTACCCCTAGTCATCATCGACATGATCATGATTCATTAGGCTCCTGCAAGTAAACAGACAAGTTAGAAGTTAGTAGCAAAGAATACAAAAAGACTGAAGGGAAAAACAAAATTTCTAGATGCTTTAGGACTCTATGCGCGGCCTCTTCTTTTGCAGTCTCCAACGCTCATATGCTGCATCGTACGGAAAAATTGCCAAGTCGAAGAAGTCTTGAGCATGCATGCCGACCACCAATGGTAAATGGGTAGATAAGCGATTTCGCAGTTTGTTCTTTATGAAGGACAGAGTGCTAAAAGTGCGCTCATCTTCAACACTTCCCAGACTGTTACCACCGCCAACTCTACTAGCTTAATGTACTCAGAGAACTTGTGGCGCAACAACGCACTTGCCTCGAGACGACGCCATAAGCGTATCAAAGGATTCAAGCCTGGAATGTCTATTTTCATGGCCAGTTTGCAGTTGGTTACCATTGTTAACTTAAACATGCTCTTCTGCTCCTCGACAATCCCTTTGTCAAGAATGGGCGCTCCAACCCTTGTATGGGAACCGCTTCCCTCTTCCCCTCCATTTATCTCCGACTGCTCCATATCCGCTTCTTTATGCTTCTTCGAGTCTTTTGCTTTCCCATTGAAATTCTTGTTATAGCAGTAGTGCTCCTTGTGGGAGTCTAAAACTCCCACTTAGTTGCCCCTACCAAAAAAATTAGTTAAAATAGGGTTTTTAGTATTAGTTAACTAAAAAAGTAGTTAATATTGTGTGAAATTAGATTAGATAGCCAATAGAGAAAATAGAGAAATGCTTAAGTAGTTAATTAGGTTTATAGTGTGATAAAACGGAGTCTTAAAATCACTAATTTAAGTCCCGGGAAACAATATCAAAAGAGTCCTGGGAGAGATCCCAGGACGTAGTCTAAAATCACCACTTAAATCTAAATTAACTAATTAAGTTTAGGAGGTAGTTAGAAGTAGTTGAGTTCTTCTAGATGCTAATTCTTGTTTAATTAGTAGTAGTGGTAGAGAAAAGAAAAGAAAAGACCAAAAAAAAATAAAAAAATAAAAGAAAAAGAAAAAGAAAATAAAAAGATTTCAATTTTATTTTTTTAAAAAAAATTTAAAAAAAAAATAAAAAATAATAATTTTTTTTTAAAAAAAAAATACATATCCGGGTATCAACCCGGGTATGTATTAGCCCGGGTACCAACCCGGATATCATCCGGTGTCGTGTAGAGAGGAGTGCGCTTTGAGAATACGCGAGGTATCTGGCTGCGACTTCGTATAGTCTGCTACGGAGTTCTATCAAATCTTGTGGTCTTCGGTCTTCAGTCTTCAAACTCCTCCCCGTTGGCCTATCATGTGGTGGCTCTAAAGGGTTAAGGGTAAAGGTGAGTGATAAGAAACCACGGCCTCGGACGGATAAAACAGAACGGCCAGACCACAAGCTGAAACCGTCCGAAAAATTGGCTCCTAAAATTCAAACCCACGGTGACCAGCAAATGTGCCTCACCGGTGGGAACGACATAAACACGACCGTGTGGGCAATTAACCCCACTTCGCCGCAACAAAGTTTACAAGAACAGAATTGAAATACAACTAGCTTCCAAAGCTGGCTTGGAATCACAAAAAAAGAAATCGGACCACAAGCCACAACACACTTGTCTCCATCTTCTCTTCTCTTCAAGCCTCAAGTCTTCAATTCTTCCATCCTTCAACTCCAAAGTCTTCAAGTGTTCAAAAACACTAAGAAACTCAAAAGAAGTGTTCAAAAACACAATGGAAAAGTTTCACCAAGGTTGTAACCTTCAAACAAGTGACACAGATGACTCAAAACTTCAAATACTAAGTGTAATAGCTCTCTAGAAAGCTAATTTAGACAACTAACACTCCTCCAAATTTCAAGTCAATCTAAACTACTGTCCGAAAGTTATACGAGTTCAAAGTTCTGCCCTTCCAGATATTCAATCGCTCATAACTTCTTCTTCAAAACCCCAAATCTCAATTGTAATAACTTTTTGAAGAGCTATGACCATGGTTCACACACTTTCCAACTCTCAAGCAATTCCAAACTACTGTCCAAAAGTTATGAACAATCAAAGTTCTGCCTACCCCTATTCATTCAGATCTCTATAACTTCTTGCTCACAACTCCAAATCTCAACTGTAATATCTTTCTAGAAAGCTAAGATAGAGATTCACAGTTCTTCAAAATCTCAAATCAAATTGAGAACTACAGAAAAAGTTGTGGCTCCTCAAAACCTCTGCCCCTCAATGGATGGCCTCAGGTTTTCACAGAATTAAAACCTCAATAACTTTTTTTCTACAACTCCGAATTCAAAATTTAAAACGAGTATGAAAATCTCTTGAAACAAGGAACAAGATCACAAATTTTCAATTTCATATCATTCAAGCTCAACGAGTTACACACAGTCAAAGTTCTGCTTCAAACCTTTGCTCTCCCACCCGCACACACACACACACTCCCTAAGGAATATCTTTTTCCAACCTTTTCCACCTCAAGTGGACGTGGGCACTCCAGCCCATGTCACCCTACCCAAAGTACCCCACAAGGTACTTCATTACTTTCTTATCCTTTCCACTTTCAACCACATAAAATCCCCTAGTCTTTTATTTATTGGAAGACTAAAAACTTAGACCTTCCAACCAACAAGATAAGTAAAATAACTAAATAACTAAATAAAAATAAAAATAAAACTTATCGTACGATAGCTGATGGTACGGACGTATAAAGGTGTTGATTCGCACAACCTGATCGCCAAGTCGTGGACTTGGTTGGCTGGAAATGTCGTGGTCAGTGGCCGCCGCCAGTCCGGGTTCGAACCCGATCGAGTCCGTCGAGTGGTTGGGCGGCCCACGGCTTGGCTCGCTAGTGAGGCAGGAAAAATACCAGTCAACCCGCTACCTACACCCCTGAGCAGTGACATGAACGGTGCAGCACCTACATGCTAACACTTGTCCAAATCCTCAAACCGTGGTTCTCACTACGACCAAATCTTTTCACCTCATCTAACCGCTAGCTGTAATCAAAACATATCCACACTGATATTAATATCTACATGATGGAAGAATTTCCATCAGGATACCGGGTAGCAGCCCGGGTAGCTCCAACCGCCTCCAACAGTGGCCTTCTCGAAATTCCCCTTCCCGAAATTTCTCTCCTACAGAAGTTTTCCTCCCCTCTCCAAGGACTCTCCTCTCTTCCCCCCTCTCTAAGATCTTCTCCCCCCCCTCAAATTTTCTCCTCTATCTCCCTCTCTAGTTTTCTCTCTCTCATACTCTTTTGCTCTCTCTCTATTTGTTTGTTTTGGAGTTGGGATTTGAAGAAGTAGTCAAAGGAGTGAAGAAGAGGTGGTGCAACAAGGAGGAAGAAGAAGGAGAGGAGGCTTTTCAAGTGTCTTAGAGGTGCGCGGACTAGGGTTTGGTGGAAGAGGTGCGCAAGCTAAGGTTTGGTGGAAGAAGTGCACGAGCTGAGGTTTGGTGAAAGAGGTGCGCGAGCTGAGGTTTGGTGGAGATTTTAGGGTTTTGTGGAAGTGGAGGAGATTTGTGGCCGAAGCGAGAAGATAAAAGAGATAAAGGAAGGAGGTTGCGGGTGCAAGAAGAAAGGTGACTCTTGCCCATGTTGGGTTTCTTTTGTTTGTGAGAATTTCTTGTTTGTGAGTCTTTTCCTCTCTTGTCTACCGAGGTGACTCCTCGGTAATATCCTCCCCGGTCTAGAGAAAAAGGTCCCCCCGGGGACTTCATCTAGACCTCATTGTGTTGTTTACATGTGTAGTTGTTGTCGATTGTCCTAGCCTTGTGGCAAGTTGTTATCTTGAGTTGTCTCCCTCCTCATATCATTTTAGGTCTTGCCCACAATTCCTATCTTTTTCCCGGTCTTCCCGATCAACCGGGAAAAACCTCTTTCTAAGTCCTTGTCTCCAAAGTCTTCTCCTCGTTATCATTATATGTGACCTTGTGTTGTTAGTATGTTGCTAGATGTGTGAGACACCCATATCCACATACTCTAGCAAAGTGTTCCGGAGTTGTCTACCGACTGACCGGTAGACTTGTGCTTCCGGGCCGGATCGGAGTTTGTGATAAGTCAATAAAGAGATTGGTGGAAGTACAGGCACTTCATGAATTCCGTCCACCCCGGACAACATGGCTCTACCAGTGTCGCTGACTCTTCCGAAGATAGATCCAAACAAGTGGGAGAAGACTCCGAAGGGCATACAGTTGGAGGAAGACCTCATCCAACTGGGGTGCCAGGGGTTTTACGAGAAGCCGTGGGTATTTCAGAAGGGACATGCGGTGTCAGAGTTGCAACCTCCCGGAAACTCCCGGGGAGCTTACCGGGCAAATCACCGGTCTTGGACCGTGGACGTGTGGCGCGAAGTATACTCTCTTCCTCAAGAGAGTGAGTGGTTAGCCGTAGTCAACCGGGAGCTGTTGGAGGAACACATATCACAACTTTACTACTCTTCAGAATGCTACCGGAGCGACCACTTCACGAATCACCGGTTGAGAAGGGCGGTTGAGTTTGTAAACCCAATCCTCCCCGGATTGGGGATCCTTGTTGGTAGAGGCAATCTTGCCTCAAATCCGGGTGGTTCGACAAAGTGGAGGCTCGAAGACTTTTCTGACCCCCTATCTCATGCATCTGTATGAGCACCACCGTTGTCTGGATCCGGATGAGCAGAAGATGTGGAGAGATGCGATGGGTCCTTTAGATCAACCTCCCCGAGGCCCTACTCAGCAACCGGAGACTCGATTGATGTTATCGGTAACTCCCGGAGATCCTCCGCAACCGGAGGATTGATCGACTCTACCGGGAACTCCCCGGGAAGCCTCCTCATCTCAAGCAATTCCAAGGAAGGAGAGGACCTCCCAGTCTCACCGGGAGAGACCACCACAACCAACCGGGGCATCCAAGAAACTCACTCTCGTGAAGAACATCTCCAAGTTCTCCCGGGAAGTGACCCGGGAGATCCAAGAAATGGACATGGAAGTAAACGACGCAAAGAGTTTCAAAAGGACTCTTCGAAGGATCTTTGAAGTGGAGGACAACCAGGAGATCTTACCGGCAGCCCGGGAGAAGTTAGAACTAGTGACCAAGTTGAAGAAAGATCTCCGGGCCGCTCAGAAGGAGATCCGAGACTCGAAGGCGCAGTTCCAAGAGGCTATCCTATCATTGACCAAGAAGCTTGCCAAGCGGCCAAGTGCCACCACACCGTTGCAAGACCGGGGTTCACCCCGGAAGAAGAGGAGATTGGTCCACACCAAATCTTTTTCTTCGGAAGAGAATGGTCCACCTGCTCAAACACCGGTGAGTAGGATGGATTCCCCACCCTTCAAGAAATGGGGTGTGAAGGTCTATGACAGAAGAAGAAACCTCCCGGTAACTCCTATCGGGAAGGAACCGGTAGACCTCCCTTCCTCAACCCCGGAGTCTTTGGTGGAATCTTCTGTGGCCATATTGATTGAGCTTAAGGAGACTCCACGTGTATCTATAGATACACCCAACCTTCCATTGGATACCACCACTCCATCGGTAGACCTCCCAGTGGATAATCCCAATCCACCGGTAGACCTCCCGGTGGATAATCCCAATCCACCGGTAGACCTCCCGGTGGATAATCCCAATCCACCGGTAGACCTCCCAGTGGATAATCCCAACCCACCGGTAGACCTTTCCGTTGAGAAATCCGACCTCTCGGGGAATTCTCTTGACCATGTTGGTACTTCCAGACGTGGTGACAATCTCTATACGTCTCAACCGGAAGAGTCTTCCGGATGAATCTTCGTTATATGTTATGTGTTGGTTTACCTCACTAGTTGGTGGGATGTCGTTTTAAGTTGCTAGAATTACACACTAGGGTGAGAGTAGTGATGTCCATTGCGAACCCGGTCACTACCACTTGAGTGGTTTCTCCGGCTACTTATTTTTGTTAGGAAAAGGTTCACCGGTCCCACGACTGCCGGACCGGGAGTCTTCCAGTTCACCGGTCTACCGGTAATCCGGCGGTGACTAGGCTACCCTTGATTTTAGGATCTAAATGCCGTTTTGTCTTTTAGTGGAGCTACTTTTGGAGGGTAGCTATTGACTTTAGTGCACCTCCTAGATGCCGTTTTGTCCTTTTGCGGTCTAGTTTTGGAGCGTAGCTATTGACTTTAGTGCACTCTTTAGATGCGATTTCCACCTATTGGGGATCTATTTTTGGAGGGTAGCTAGTGGCCTTTGTGTACTTAAGGGCCTTGGGCTCTTGTGTTATGTACTGTTCTCTTTGTTGATCTCCTCGTGTCTTGCCTTCATTGCTTGTGTCTAGAGTCTTTGTTGAGCTTGCGTGAGTAGACCGGGAGAGGGTTGAGTCCTCCTAGTGTGTCTTTACTAGGTGTGCAAGGTTGTGACTTGTTGTGTGTTAAATAATTGAGTGTGAGTAGAGACATCCTGAGGGGCTAGGATATCTGGGTTAGATAGGTAGAGTGAGGTCCGGGACTTGTGCTCTAGACTTTTCACCGGTGGGACCGGGAAGAGTTGCTTTATCGGATGGGATTCGGGAAGTCCACGGCTATTTATGATAGCCTCCCTTAAGTGGGAAGTATTCGGATTGGTGGGGAGTAGGGGGTGACATCCCCCTTCTCTCGGTACACCGGGAGACATCCCGGCTAAGCCTGAGTCCGGATAATACCGGGATTATTACCGTTGCAGTGGATGAGTTCCGACGATCCCCGTGGAAGGTTGTTTTGCTCATATGATTTGCTTAGTACTAACTTGTTGTGAGTCTTGTATCTTCTTGCTTTGATTCATTGGGTGTGGTTGTAGTTGGAACCCGGGCTTATGTGATCGGTTTACCGGGACAACTTCCCGGTAGATTGTGAAGACCGGTGAACCGGCTGCGACCTTTATAACTCTTTCAAGGTGTAGGGTTAGATTGTGGATATTGTGGCCTCTGGACTGCGAGAACGGAGGGCAGTGACTTTCCGGGCACTGTAAAAACTTACCGGAAATCTACTCTGACGCTCAACAGAGTTTAACTGAAACACATATGGTTACTTGTTACCGGTTACTAAGGTACCGGGGAAGCCATCCTCCGGGATGTGCCGAGGTATTATGTGTGATTTGTTGTTAAGATTTAAAGAGTTTGATGCACGATAAAAATCCCTGGAAACGATCTGGTAAGGTGGGCTTGCTTAAGGTTAATTTTGGTTAATTTTGAGAATAACGAACCACTAGACTACGACACTCCTTGATAATTTGCAGGTGCTTCTCAAAATTCGACTCTACATCCTCCTTGAGCCGATACTACGGGTATACAAATCCAAACGCGTCCATCAGCGTCGACACAGGGAAACGTGCCTGTAATTCCTCCACAAGTGTCTTGGCAGCACCTACAAGATTCAAATTTGACTTTATTATCTACGGTTTGAATGGCAGTAGGGCAGATAAAGCTTAAACAAAGTGGTAAGCAACCATACCTGCCCACATCCGCTTGACCTCCCCACAAATTGCAACGTAGGAGTCACACGTAACTGAGAAAACATTGCCGTCATCTGCTAGATGGAGTCATGGACAACACAAATATTGTAGCTGACTGGAGTAAAATGTAGGGTCTTCTGCCTGCCCACCGAGTTCAAATCCAAGGCGTCGCTCACAATCCAACTCAATGGAATATGGCCGTGCCTCGTCTCTACCAAGGCTGTGAAGTTCCAAAAAATCTCCTACGTGAAAGAATTGGAGTCGATGTAGAATGTCTGCACCTCCGTAATACAACAAGAGATGCAGCAATATAATCACAAACAAAAAGCTCACGACTTTGGGAAAATTTCATCACAGACTGGATTGAGCGCAGAAGAGGGAGTAAGGTTGAGAGGTCCAAAAGGATCTTGATGGCTGTTAGGAATTCTAGGTTCTTGATTGCCATTTTCCACAAGCCTTTATCCTTCTTCCCCTTAGTCACGCTGTCTGTAACAGAGACTACATGGGAATCTCCATCCATCTTCACCAGAAAAACATTGTATTCATTCATCACCCTCACAGCAGGGGAGAACATTGAAATACAACAAGTTTTCACGTTCTTTAGGATCTTCAATCCTTTGGAGTTCATTAACGCTGCCAACTTCTGAAACTGCAAGTGTCTCTTTGGTGAGTGAGCGAAGAAATGGCGTAGTGAAGCCAACATGTCCTCAATTCGAGATACCACCGGCAGGTCACTCAATGTCTGAATAGCCAAGTTCGTCCTATGTGCCTTCTCAAAACAAGGCATTGCAAAATTAATGCACACATTCTAATCTCCGCATCCAAAGCCCTAAGCACTAAGTAAAATGCATCTCAAAATGGACCAGATAGACAAGCGAAAGATGGACCACCTCTCGACACTTCTACCATTCACTAGAAGGCACCAGAGGATGGTATAGTCTTGTTGGAATTATTCGGCAGGATTGTAAGTGGTTTGGCACGGTGCTGCAAGCAATAATTGAGGTCAGATGCTACATCTATGTAGATATTGATGAATCAACAAGGCACGTGGCCAATTGACATTCACGGAGATTGAGGACACAATTCCCGGACTTATTGGCCACTAGTGCCATCAAAACTTTCTTTTCCACGCTTGTTGGTGATATTGCCTTGCTTTCAGTAGAGGAAATTCACCGAATTGGCCATGTCGACCTTGTCATTGCGGTTGGCCATGTCAAGGTATGTCCGTGGCTAGACATCAGAATGGATTAAAAGTTACTCGTTCTTTGCGGTTCTACGACATGATCCGCGTATTGCTTTTGCTTCAAACATTTTAGAAGCGACCACCATGTTACATCGTGGAGAATGTACCGGTGGTGAGTAGCTCCAGGTCGAGGACCTTGGAGGGCATGCATTGTATACACCAAACTCTGGGTTTGCTAGTGTTGTTGGATGCGGCTGCGGTGGGATCACGAGCACATTGCCCGTCATAGTAGTGGAAAAATATTGCACCTCAAGAGTTGCTATAGTTTGCCGTGGGTTATATCAAACGGCCGGAGGTCTATGTGAGTGATATTTTGGATCCATATAGAGCACCTCGACGACTTTACTATGATAACCAAGTACCTTTGGTAGTGGTTAACCACAAGGGAGAACCATGTAAGACATTGCCCACAATGGTTAGTTTTGCTTGGTCGTATGCCTTTAAGGATAATCGCCCTCGGCTTCTTTAAGATTCCTTGTCTCAAGAGATGGTGGAGACCAATGTGGATGAGCGGAAAAGAACCATAGGATTTTCCACAAGCACTATCAGTGTGCCCGGGATTTTGTAGCAACAACGGCAATTTATACTCGGGCAAACAATGGATTTAAATTGCTTGACTTTGATATCTTCGTTGCTAGTGGCAGATTAGAAGCGGTTTGTTTCTAATTTGACCGGTTTCATAGGGTATTATAAGTTGCGGGCGGCCGGAGAACCATTTGTCTGTGTCAGGGTGACACACAACGTGGTTGGGGGCAAGAGGGCCTTGACACCTTGTCCATGGAACACATAGGGTATTGCAAATCTTTTTGCAATGCCCAAGGCTGAGGATCCTCACCATAGAATGGAGGATTGGTGCCAAATTTGGGGATTGGTCCACCAAAGGAGGGACTTGGAGGAAGTTGTGGAGAAGATGTTCATGGAAGAACATACAACTCACCAAATGGAGGATATTGGCACACTTAGCCAACTGGAAGGACTTGGAAGCATGATGGGGGTGGAGGAAGAAGAGCTTCCTCCATCCGGCATTGAATAGCAACCAAGAAAGGAAAATCATGCTCCAAAGGAAACGAAGAAGGCGGTGACCAAGGATATTTGGAAACCAATAGTAGGCCTGGCGGATGGAGCAGTTGAGGTAGAGGAACATGAGTTCCTCAAGAAGTACATGGATTGTTTTGCCTATAGTCTAGAAGATATGGGAGTGTCAAAGGGGCAAAAAATACGTATCAACTTGACGGACAAAGCATCAATATACCGCAAGATGTACGAGTGTAGCGACGTTGAATGGAGGATGATACGGGCTCGTACGGAGGAGTTGGTGGCTGCAGGGCTAGTGGAGTTGGCTCCACCGGATTGTAGATGTATATTGGTTACGGTAATGTCATCCAAGAAAGATATCTATGGTAATTGGAGTGAGAAGAGGATGTGTAGGGACTACTAGAGGATTAATAAAGTCACCAAGTCGGATTGATATGCCATGCCAACGCTGGAGGAGAACTTTGAGGCTATCGATCATGCCAAAGTGTTTAGTATGTTGAACTTGCGCTTTAAATACCACCAGATTGGACTAAGAGAGGAAGACAAGGAGAAGACCGCATTTTGGGGCATAGACAAAGAGGAGAAGGACTATTTGTGCCAATGAAAGTTCATATCATTTGGATTGAAGAATGCGCGTGCCGAATTCCAGAGGGTTATGGACCGAGTATTCTTGGGCTTGGATTTTGAGAGATGCTACATTGACGACATCGTTGCCATTAGCACGAATTGAAGGCACTATAGGCCACACTTGATGGAAGTGTTTACTAGATTGAGGCTCCACGGTTTGAAGTTGCACCCTAGTAAGTGCAAATTCTACTTCGACCGCATCAAGTACTTAAGCCACATGATATACCCAAGTAGATTATGTGTGGTAGCTAGAAAAATTGAAGTAGCAATGTCTATTCTTAGACCAAGAGATCTTAGTAGGTTATGTGCATTCTTGGGATTGTGTAACGGCTACAGAAAGTTTGTGAAGACTTTCAGTGCTATTGCGAAGCCATTGACCATCTTCACAAGGAATGATCAACCTTGGATATGGGGAGATGAGCAAAAGGCAACTTTTCAAGAGTGGAAGGACTGCTTGGCATTAGCACCTATACTTTGATTCTTTGAAGTCCGGCTGATAGCAAGGAAGACATACCACCTACATACGGAGTGGAATGCATTGGAAATCGGCGCGGTGTTGACGTAGATGGATGACAATGGGAAGGAGTTCATGATCGCGTACGCCACTCGGTCCAACAACAACGCGGAGGCTCAATATAGCTCGTATGAGAGAGAATGCTTAGCCGCGACATGGGCAATTGCTCATTTTTTAGCTGCGTGTATGGTAATGAGTTTCTCTTGATTACACATCATGAACCTTTAAAGTGGTTGATGGAGTCTGACAAACTAACACGAAAACTAGCACGGTGGGCCTTAATATTGATGGAGTACGACTTCAAGGTGGTACACAAAGCGGGATTGGTGAATGTGGATGCGGACGGCCTTAGCCGCAATCCAATTCCAAACCAAGCGGATGCTTCGGGCGCTAGGCGGATGGTGAGGATGAGACCGATATGTTGCCATGTTGGCATTGTTTGGCCTTTCTTAGTGTGTTGGTGATGCGTGGAGATGACACCAAAGAAGCTTTTATAGCCACAGTAGATGAGGATAGCGTTGAACAATGTAGGGGCGTCAAAGACATTTTTGAAGACAAGAACATGATGGAGTTTCTGATGAATGGAGAAGTAGTGCCTACGTGGTCCTCTAAGGAGATAGATCAGGTCTCACAACGAATCAAAGAATTCGTGCGGGAGAAGACTCATCTTTTGAGAGTGTGATTAGATGGTACCTGGAAGATTGTGCCATCTCCATTGGAGAGAGTGAAGCTTATCAAGGACATGCTTGAAGACCTTGGGCACTTTGCAGTGTAGAGGACTTAAGCTTGTTCTAGCTTCACTATTGGTGGCGAGGAATGCACTGACAAGTTCAAGCTTTGGTGGCCCGGTATATGGTATGATATCTTGTGTGAGCGTCTTTTAACGCTCCACTGCCACAATTACAACCATTACCAATTATGGGCTTAGGATGTAGATGGAGCTTGGATTTCGCAGGTCCACTACGAGTGATACCTCGACAGAACAAATATGTGTTAGTGATGATTGAACATTTCTTGAAGCGGATAGAGTTGGTAGCCTTGCTTGACAAGTTCAGTGAGGAGCCGCTTACCTTTCCTTAACCATGTTCTCAGTCGTTTTGGAGCTCCAACAAAAGTGCTTATAGATCAAGGTCGGGAATTCTTGGGTGAGTTTCAAACGTTGTGTGAGCAAGCAATTATCAATCACCGCACTACTTTGAGGGATCACCTCAAAGCAGATGAATTGGCGGAGCGCATGGTGCTAACCGTCAATAAGGGGCTTTGGAAGTATAGTTTGAAGACATGACATCACGAGGATTGGAACTTGCAATTATCATCGATAGCCATCGGCTACCGGTTTACTAAACAAGCCTCCTTCACGTCTTTTTCTCCTTACTTCTTGTTGTTTGGAACGCATCTCGTGTTACCGAAGGCCATTCATGCAGATGCGGACACTCTGTTGGCTAACATGGACAATCCATGTGGACTCAAGTGTGTAAGCAACGTGTGGATTTGTTTAAGCGGATGATGCCTATGGCATTGGAGAATCTCTCTATTGCTCAACATCGGGATACGTTGCTCTATGCTACAATATGAGGTGGAGGCTACCGACTGCAAGTGAGGCCTTTTACTACTGGAGACTATGTGTATTGTAGTAAGCAACACCCATCTCCTTAGATGTGACGGTGGGACGGGTGATCTTGCGAGTTTGTGAGGTGAAAAACTCAGGAATGTTACTATTGGAGGGCGGTGATGGTAAGGTGTATAAAGATCACATGTGCAATTGCGCGCCTTGCCATTTGCCATTCATTAATCGCACGGTACACCCTGGTCTTTCTCACATCAAAATTGGATTATGATGTTGGTTGTGTAGTAGTGCCAAACAAGCAGCCACAATGGGCATTTGTGACTTGTGTTCTACAGGGTGGCATCTAAAATGTCTAAATCCACCTCATTTAGAGCTACAAGTGGGTCAATGGTTATGTCCACAATGTTTGGCATATTGAAAGTCTACGTAGACAAGGTCCAGCCATTAGAAAGTGTTGAAGGCGATTAACGATCGGACTCTCATTGCACTCGGCTTATCCTTTGTCTATATGGTCTTTGGCATTGTTTCTATAGATGGACTTGATTTCTCTAGACTAGAGAGGTTTTCTTGATCGGTCGTTCCTCCAGTGTACGTTAATTGAGTGGTTTGCCAGTGTAAAAGGGGCTTTAGCACCGGCAAAGGGGGCGAGTAAAGGGGTCCCTGAAAACCAATTACTTAATGTTGTGGTCTGGATTTTTTTTCCCCTAGCCTAGGTTGTTGAGTGGTTGATAGTTTATGTGGTAAACTATTGTTTTCGTTGTCTACGGAGACAACAATGATGGTTTAGTCACCGTTGCTCCAGGTTTGTCTCTAATTGTGCGCTCTCACCTGTTGGCATGATGTGTTTGTGTACGACAACTGTCAAGATCGGCGCATAGAGGCCTTTGTGTAGGTGATTTCCGGTTAGAAACCACCTAGGGAGTTGTGGAGTTACCAGAAGGCGTACAATTTAGCCCTAATTATTTATTAGAATTAGGATTAGTGTCGTGTGATGGCTAGGTCAACAGTGGTGTCTTTTGACACCTCATTTGGGACTTGGAGCCCAAATGACCTCTATTGTGGTTGAGGGAGACTCATCCTTCTAGAGTTGAGCCTCCCACCTGATGAGGCGAGGCTGTGTGCATCTTACACATCATTAACCTCATCGGTATCATGCTTTCACTCTTGAAGAGTGGCATGGACTCGACTTATTGTGATTTGTGAGTGGTTTTCACTTATTTATTAGTAAAGGGGTCCTTGTAGACCAATTATCAATTGTTGTGGTCTGGATATTTATTACTTTTTCCCTAGCCTAGGTTAATAGTTTCTGTAGTAAACTATTGTTTTTGTCGTCTACGAAGGCAACATTGATGGTTTAGTCACCGTTGCTCCGGGTTTGTCTTTAATTATGCGCTCTCACCTATTAGCACAATGTTATCTTGGCACGATGTGTTTGTGCACAACATTGGCAATAAAATCTAATAATGAAGTTCATTTTTGGACTTTTAACCAAAAGATCATTAAATAGACTTCTACATGAACTTATCATTTTTTTTGCTGCAATCCACAGTATGGATATGAAGATTATAGTATTTGAAGTCAAGAAAATGGTTCATTTTCTTCTTTAAGTTGAATGGACCAGCAGACTTTGACTTCACTTCGTGTCAAATTTTTGCACTACACAAGGTAGTCTAAGGTAGTCCTGACCATCATCGCCACTCTATATTTGGTTCCAATCCCACCCCATATCACTACACTTCCACCCATTCATTCTTTGTCAACTCCAAATTAAGGCTTACTATTGGTCAAGATCCTAACTTTTGATTGTCACTAATGGAGAGTATCTAGTGGCAAAAATAGACCAAGCATGGGAGCACATTTTAGAATTTCATGACTAATTCAATTTTCATCGGAAAGATATGAAATCACTTAGGTTGAGATTGTAATTCTATTAGCTATCACCAAAAAAATTATTGTGTATTATTTGGGTTCTCTATATATGCACATTGCTTAATCTGCTGATCTACGGGGTATACCTTAAATCATTTATCATTGTGTTATGCATGATGTTAGTTCCTAATATACCAATTTTAGGAAGTAGAGAAGGGGTGTAGCATATTCAAAACAAGTGTGCAAGGAGTAGTGTTTCAAAAATTGCCAATCCACATTATTTTAAATTTTAGTGAACTTAATATGTTTTAGATTGATAATTTGAATGGTCAATAAGAAGATTTTCACTACATATTGTTGTAAGTAAAAGAGAAAAATATAAAGATCTCTAGGTTTAATGTAGAAAAGAAGAAGTTTTTTGGTACCTTGCCCAACAATGTGTGAAAATGTTTGACTTATGTTAAAATGTATGTTTACACTAAAGACAAGACTTTGTTTTTGACATCTACAAAGAAGGTATTATTCTCTCTATATGTATGAAAAATCTCAATGTTAAGCCATGCAATGATCTCCACGAAGCAAAAATATTCACTTACAACTTTGATGAGAAGCTCTATCCATTTGTTACTTTGAAATATGGCTTATTATGATTTTCTTATGAGTTGTTGAAGTGAATCCTTAGTAGAGTACTGTACTCCATTTTTGTACTCAAATCATTCCACCAGTCACTTGCCACCATTTTTGACACTGTTTCAATCACATAGTAACAGTAACTAGACAAAAAACTATGGAGTCAGACACAAGTGCATTTATAAACGAGACCACTACAAAATCACTATTGACAAGAAAACCCTAAAACCCTAAAACCAAATGATTCATCATGAAAGAGGTTCTGACCTGTGATTGATGGCGCTTGAACTGAGACGGCATACTGATACTCTCCTTACAGCCTTTGCCTTGCTCAATGCCGCAATAACATCAAGCCTTCGACCAGCCATCTGTGTGTAATAAGAACAAAATTGCAGAGTCTCAATCCCCAATGCTATGGAAATCAGCAGATATTTAACAAAGTATCCCGCCACTTTGGATTTCTACCATAATAACTCAATTTTCACAACAGTACATGGACGACCTAATCATGAACAAAGAGTTAAATGCACAAATTGCCGAAGTTGAAAATCCTTCTCCTCCGCACGTGCACATGATTGAACCTGCATGAGTTGAGCTTATTATCTCTCCCAAACTCAGATACAGCATGTGCTTGGCAATCTGCAAAAGAAATGAAAGGTATCAGGGCATGTCTATTCACATTAAACCTTTCCACGACGTCACCAATAAAACCAATACTTGCAGAGGAAACTTACTGAATAGTTGTGTAGGTCTTGATAGGTTCAGATGAAATTATCTGCACTGTCATCTCCACAACAACTAAATTATACGCAAGTTTCACAAGTGCACCGTTCACTTATCATGATTAACCGAATTGCACAAAACCAGCGTCTAAATTATTAGAGTTTTTTAAACATTTTCTACAATGATTACAGCCTAAACATTACGTTCAACCAGAGGACAGCAAATATTTCCAAAGCTACACTCTCACACTCTAAAATATTTCCCAACCAGGATCAAAACGAATCCCACGCCATCCAAATCCATCTTCAACCAGATGTATTAGCAAACATTCTCTGCACCTCATCAAAACACACGAGAGAACTTAATTAACACAATGCCATAAGTGAGAAAACAAAATCACGTCCACTGGATGTAACATATCACTTTGTGAAACCTAATTTTCCAGAAGGCCCTTGTCAACGCAAAGTCCCTGCCAGAAATCACAATCCACACGGTGTCACAATGTCACCAGATACAACATTAGGCAATCGACTCCTAATCCTCTCCTAATCCGAAAAGCGCTTAAAACCAAAAGCTCTGCAGTCCACATTCGACAATTCTCAAAAAAAAATAAAAATCGACAAAAGCCGGAACCGCAGAATGGATTCCGATTCAATGCTTATTCGGTGTAAAAGAGGTAAATTCTCTTATCAATTGGTCCACTGAGCGGTTCATCAAACATGCTCCCGTTTCACAGCGTCCGCTCATTCCAGACCCTTGTCTAACCCTAACCCTCTACATTGCGTTTCCAGCTGCGCAACCAATGCCGATTCTGCACATTTCCGCTGCCGATCATCATCACAGCATCATCCCGCCCGCCTGCTGCGGCCCGCGCCGGCACTCGTTCAGCATGTCCACGTAGAACTGGCACTTCCCGATGTCGCTGTTGTTCGCGTTCACGCAGTCCTGGAACGCCTTCGACTGGTTCACGCACGCGTCCGCCGCCACGGGCTGCGCCAGCGCGCCACCTCCGCTCTCCGCCGCCGCTCCGCCGTGCTCGTGCACCACCGTGCGCGGGCCCATCATGCTGTCCACGGCGCGGTGCGCCACCGCCGACCCCGTGCCGAACGCCAGCCCCTGCGCGATGGTGCTGCCGATGCCGGACAGCATGCCCCCGCCGCCGCTCTGCTGCGGCACCGCGGGCGGGTGCG
>OZ020526.1:4955184-5142674 GCA_963971425.1 Bryoerythrophyllum caledonicum | reverse complement strand
GGGTGTACGCGAGCACACCTTCTGGTTTACGAGCTTCACGGGATGAAGGGTGTGCGCGCGCACACCTCTGGTCTACGAGCTTCACGGGATCGTCTAGGACTCTACGGGAACGCGACCACTAGGGTTTGACTTTTTAGGGTTTGGGTTGTTGGTTGCGGCGGCTAGGGTTTGAGTTAGGTTGGCGGTTTTTTCTACATGGCTGCTAGGGTTTAGCTTTGTGGGCTGGTGTGCATAGCTGCAGTCACAGATTAATTGTCACACTATGGACTACCTCACCGTTTCAGTTCTCAGTGGTTTTGAAGCCAACATTTCAGTACTATACTATGGGCTGCACTCAGTAGTTAATGGCTATTATCATGTGTAAATACTGGACTTCTAATGGATTTGAAATTTTAGAGATATTGAAGTTGGTGTATTTGTGATCAATGATTGATATTGCCTCACCTCATTCTGACCTATACTTTAAGTTTCCTAGTTTTGATTCTGCAATGAGTCAGAGTTAGAGAAGCTTACCAAGCTCGCGTGATTTGCCTTGAAGCTCCACTTGCCTCCTCCAATCTACACACCACACAAAGCTAACTGTAATTAGTAAATGAACTAATGAAGACACTTGGTTTTGTTGTTGCGATTCCAGGAGAGCTCACCTTTGAAAGTGGGAAGAGAAGTGAGCATTTAGGTTTGTACGGAAACCTTATATGCATGTTGAAACCTTGTGCCTCAGGTTGAATAGTCCAATTTTTACTTTTGGACTTTGGAAATTTTACTTTGTTTTCTATTTGTTTAAACTTTCTACTTATTATATTAAATTATTCTGGTATATAAAATATATAGATACTTGGGAGTTTTCATCACATAGTTTCAACAAAGCACTGTATAAAATTTATGCAGGTTCCGCAAGTAGGAAAGAATGGAAGAGCATGTCTACCAACAGTGGGGGAATGGTGATTTAATGTTAAGCGCCATCAAATATCGGTGTTTGTACCGCAAATACTTGCAACGTATCTTGAGGTGAGAAATTATACTTGCAACTTATTTTGAGGTGAGAAATTACTTTGTTATTCATTTTTGAAATTTTTCCCGATCGATCTTTTGTTTTGTGTTGTTAGAATGAACTACATTTGGAATTAGAAATCCTTTCTTGTATTAGCGGTTGTAACAACTTTCAATGGTGTCAATAATAACAAGTAATATTATTTCTACATTAACCCAAGTCAATCATTTGCCCACACGATCACGCATTGTAAGGCAAGGAACCAAAAAAACTTCTTTTTTTCCACATAAAACTTAGAGACCTTTATATTAATTTCATTTTATTTTCTCTCTCAAATGATGTGGTATAAACCTTCTCTTTCACCATAATACATACGGATTCTCATTCTAAGACATGGTTACGTCACAAAAAAATAAAGCGCAACTTGGTAAGTTTTGAATCTCTACCCCTTCTACAATGGTTTCAAATATGCTACACCCCTTTTAAACCTCTAAAAATTCATATACAAGAATACAACATCATCATTAATATAATGGTAATGAACTTAAACATTTTGTAGTGCAAAGACTCGACACCAAGTAAAGTCAAAGAAAATTCCCCTCAACCTAGGAAAGAAAGTTAACCGTGTTGTCTACTTAAAACTTTCATCTTTTAATTCGTGCGGTTAATCTTTATACTTAATATGTATGAACTAAGGTCGTACGCTTAGACGTATCCATAAAACCTTTTTGTTTCCAACTTTACTCATGGCACTAGAATGAGCGGTTTTGAAGAGATTTTGTTGTGAAAATGCCTATCCTTTAGGGATTAATCCTTAAGAGCCCAAGTGTACGTGGGGGGTACGTTTTAGATTTTGGGCAGGTTATTAAAATTCTAAACTAAATCTTTAAATTAAAAAATATCTTATACTAGATTGTCCCGGATAAGATCTCCATGGAGATATTTTTATTTTTATTTTTGGATTCATAGTGTGAAAGTTAGTACCACTGAAAGTTAGAAATGGGGACTCCGGGGAGCTCTAAAATTTTGCTGAGAGTCTCTATTGACATTGAGATTTTCCATACAAGTAGATAATATTACCTTCTTTGAAAATTAAAAAAAATCTTGTCTATAGTGTAAAAAATAATTTTAATTGAAGTCTAACATTTTTACACATTTCGGGCAAGCGGGGAAAAAAACTTATTATTTTCTACATAAAACCTAGAGATCTTCATATTTTTCACTTTTTATTTTTTCAACAAGAATATGTGGCGTAAACCTTCTTATTGACCGTTTGGAATATCATTCTAAAGTACATTAAATTCTCAAAAGAATATATTGTGAATTGACAATATTTGAACATCCACTCCTTGCACACTTGTTTTGAATATGCTACACCCCTTCTCTACCTCTAAAAATTGGTGTAATAGGAACTAACATCATGCTCACCACAATGGTAAAAGATTTAGACCTTTTGTAGTGCAAATATTTAATACAAAGTGAAATCAAAGTCTGCTCATCCACTCAACGCAGGGAACATAATCAATCATTTTCTTGACTTGAAACACTATAATCTTTCAATCCGTGTGGTCAAAGTATATGAATTTTTATAAGTATGTTACTTAGTAAGTCTTGATGGAGATCCCACGGTCAAAAGGATAAATTTAAGGTTTTATTTCCTTCCTTATCCATTGCACTAGAATGAATAATGTTGAAGTGTTTTTGGTGTGAAATTGTCACGGGCTTTTAGGGGTTAAGTAACATACTCACAAAGTTTCATAAAATTGACCGCACGGATTGATTTATTTTTAATTTTATAGTAGACAAAATTGGTTCATTTTTCCCCTAGATTGAGTCGATTACCGGAATTTTACTTTACTTGGTTTCAAAAGTTTGCGTTACATAGGGTCTAGATTCATTACCATCATGTCAAGAATGATATTAGTTCCTTGTACACCAATGTTTAGGGATGGAGAAGAAGTATAGTATATTGGAAGACACTTTGCAAGGAGTTGACGCTCTTCAAATATTAAATTTTTTCATTTCAAAGAAGTTTATCAAAAGGTTTAGTATCATCATCATATGATGAACACTAAACATGTGATCAGAAACATATCTTCTATCAGATGAATGGTGCTTTAGAGGTTAACAATTAGTATATGTATTTTGACTAATGTGCAACTATAATGTTTTTTTTCTTCTCAATAGTGATAATGGAGAGCCGCACGATTCAGACTCCTTTGATACGGCCACACATTGAAAGGGACAATATGCCTTCTAATAGCTCTGTGGGGGCCCGATAAGTACGAGCAGCACGTGCAAGGCAAATTCAACAGAGATCTATTGGGATCACAACATCTGAATTGGAAAGGGCAGTAGAATTGCTTTCAGAAAGAGGAGATGTGGAGGGCTTAGCAACGAGGGAGCATGCATTCAAAAGTGGCATGGAATTGAATGGGTCAAAGTTGTTCCCATTCGAGGTGGCGGTGCGTATCACTAGGGTAGATGATGCATTGCATTCGACCGGAGAGATTGTAGGAGAACGCCTTGGCATGTGTGTTGGCTTGATCATTCGTTGGCATCGATCTTTGCTACGTGTAGTGGCTGTGGAACCTGATATCACAGGTGTCCATGGTGACATAGGATCACATATAGCGCCTACAGAAGTGATGGCCCCAGAATTTGATTTTCATGAGTTCATCAACACACCAGGATCCACCCAGAGGTCTCGACGCAGTAGTCATGCTTCAAACGCCATAGATGAAAATTCGCCGTTTTCCCAATCTACTCCCTCAAATATCCAAGATTTGCCCCATGTAGATGGATTTGCTTATGTTAGACCAGCACGTCGTCCAAATTCTATGCAAAATAGGAGAAGGAGAGATTCAAGGGAGCCATCATTGGCAGAAGCTGCACCATCTAAGGTATCACTTAGAAGCGTGCAAATTGCAATGGCACAACGAGGATGCAAACGCAATTGTTTGAGGGACGTTCCAGCAAGGTATCTATTGGATATGCGATATAATGCATGGGGTAATGAGTTTCCAGTTCGAAGTACGTGGATGAGACAAATGTTGGTTTCTTTTTACACCAGGACGGAAGGAACTCGTCGAGACAAGTTTGTAACAAAGTTAGATGGGAAAGAAGTTTGCAATGCTTGCTACGCTCTTGGGGTTGGATATTCAAAGAGACGCTTTAAGCAATTGAAGAAGGACTGTCTAATATATGGAAGAGTGACATCGATTCACGGCAATACCCTTTCAGATCCGATAAGAGAGAGTACTAGAATGTCTGCAATAGAGGCATTCTTTAAATCGTTTGTCGATGAAGCTGGTTGTCCTCAACCTCATCGTTGTATTCACCGTAAGAGTGATAACGAAGTGGTGCCTCTCATTCTCCTTCCTATGAATACAGCCAAATTTGATGTATTCAATTACGTGAACGAGGAGGTCAAGAGAATTTGTAATGGAGAAACCATTTCTATGAGTTCGTTCCGGAGGATGTGGCGCATCAAGTATCCCCACGTTCAGGTACCTCCATTCTCGAGATTCTCAAAGTGTTATCATTGTTGGGAGTATAAATGTGCCATGGAGTGAACCACCAATGCGGATGCAAGGATAAAGATAAAGGAGTTGTTTATGTTGCATCTACGCAACCAGATGGAAGAACGTAGGCATTATTGGATATTCAAGAGGTCGTGTTATATTAGCCCTGAGTTGTACATGTGCATCATCGTGGATGGCATGGACCAAAACACGACCATGGTACCGAGGATGCGTCAGACTGTGAAGAACATTGAACACCGGTTTATGAACACCCATCTGTGTGGTGCTCTTGTATATGGGATTGGTTTATATTGCGACGTGTAGTTTGGGGCTCACCACAAACACGATAGCAACCAAGTCGTGAGTACATTGTTGTACGTGATAGGAGATGTGGTGCGGAGGAGAGGCTTTTTGCCACCAACATTGCGGATTCAGGCCGACAAGTGCACGCGTGAGAACAAAAACATTTATATGTTTGCTCTATGTGCTACATTGGTGGGATTGGGGTTTTTTTAGGAGGTGGAACTATCTTTTCTTATAGTGAGCCATACACACAAAGATATTGATCAACGCTTCAGTTGTATATCAAATACATTGAAGAGGTCGGACGTGGATTCGTTGAAAGAAATGATGAGTCTTATAGAACGAAGAATATCCCCTACGAAGGCATTTGTTAGCGCCCGGCTGCTAGAGAATGTATGGGATTGGAAATTGTTCATAACTCCTCACTTACTGACAGGTCAGGATTCATTGGTGGGCATAACATTTCCGCACCACATGCGATTATATTTGGACAATCGAGAAGGGACTCGTGAGGTTCGAGTACAACACAAGCATTATTGCAAGGATCCATGGGGACCGGAGGCAGGGACAAAAACTTTGAGGTCGTTGCCAAGTAGGGATGAGCGACCAGCGTTTGCGGAAGTATTTGGAGCGGACAGAGGGGAGTTGAAGGCATTGGATGACTTCATTGTATATAAACAAAGGTGCATTCAAAGGTTGCAGCATGAGAAGAAGAATCGTGAGGCAAAAGTAGAGGCTGAAAAATTGAAACTCTACTTAGCTCAATTTCCACACAAAGACCGTAGCAATGAGCATCGTTCCTCACCGTTTTGGCCTTCAGAGTTCTCCAACACTGGACCTACAGGGAGCGCATCTTTGGATGTAATGGATGGTGCAAGTGAAGAAAATCGCGAGATAGATGTCGTAGAGCAGGTAGTGGCGATGCTTCCAAATGCCGAGGCTCGAGGATACTTTGGTCCTCGTAGAAGAAGATCCTCTAATCAAGCAGTGCGTAGGGCACAACAAACAGAGCGCAACTATGTTAAGGAACGCGCCAAAGAAGGAGCAATATATAAAGGTAATCACGACCCATTTCCACTATTTAATCCACAATCTGATATCCGTTGTGGACAGTTTGTAGCCTTGAGTGTTGATCGAGCAGAGATAGAAGGCGGTGTACCATACTATGTGGGGAAAGTAATTGAGGAAGGAAAAAACCAATGGAGACTTAAGATTAAGGTTTGTTGGTATTGGCCCATCATCCAAAGGGGAGTTGCTGATGGACATGGGTCTTCTGCACAACGGTATGCAAATTGCATGGATTCATTCTGGGAGCCATCTGGGGAGAGCCATAGTTGGGTAGAGAAAGATGCATGCATGTTTTCATGGGTAGACACACCGGAAAGAACCATGTCCGGGGCCAACGGGTGGAGAAAGCGCAATGTATTTAGAGTGCAGGTTGAAAGCAGGATTCGCATTCTTCAATCGGCAAAGGCTCACATACTACAATATATTGCAATGCAAACCGAAGCTATCGATGATGACCGTTTGCAAGCAGCCCTAAATTTTGTGGAGTAGATAGTGTGCCTTTATGAGAGTATACTAGTTGTGTATGGTAATTGATATATAGTGTATGTGTAAGAGTAGTATATTCTAAGGGTGATGTCAGACGTTATGTCATTAATCCTATAGAGTAAAGGTAATTTTACTATTGTTGCTAAGTCCATTTGTAGAAGAATCTATATTTAGTTTCCATCATTGTATGCATTATATACTACCTTGAATATCTTTTAATCAACTGCCAATCCTTGCATAAAGTATGTTTTTCTATGATAACGCCTGTTTGTATACTACAATCCTTCAAATCTATCTTTGAAATATTGTGAAACTGCATTAAATACACATTTATCTAGTATTAACGAGGGGCCACCAAAATTTAGTTGAGAATGCCAAAAAACCGCTTTCAATATTAACAACCATGATTGTACGTAATAATGTTGTAGAAGCTCAATTTCTTTTCTTTGGAAATCATTTTTTTCATTGATTTTTTTATTTTTTTTGCAGTTTTGCCACTTTTGTTCGCAATGGCCGCCGTTGTACCTAAGTGCACTTTTAAATGGCCAAGTGCATAATTGCTTAATTGCGTGTTATGGTTAAAAACACCAAATACTACATGATAGCCAAGAAGGTTTTAGAGCTGAAAGAAGGACATCAAGACAACTACAAACACTTATAGTTGCACTAGAAGATGCAAAACTCACAAATCAAGACATTTATATATTATATATTTACTTCAAATACGCCTTTGGATCCATTGATCATGGTAGATTGTTAGCAATAATGAAAGACCTTAGTTATCCAACGGATGCCATTGCACTAATAGGAAACGTATACTCACAATCTACCTCCACATTCACTGGAGAACATTTTGAAAAAACCAAGCCCATTCCCATTCAAAGAGGTACCATCCAAGGTGACACACTTAGCCCCTACCTATTTATCATCTTCTTAGAACCTCTGTTAAGATGGTTACAACAAGGCAACAATGGATACATATTTGGTACATTTAAAACAAAAATCTTCTCTGCAGCATACGCATATGAATTAGCCATGATTGCCAACAAACTAAAATCACTTCAAACACAACTAATCAAATTAGACAAATTCTGTGAATGGGTAGGGATGGACCTAGGAATATCTAAATGTGTAGTTACTGGATGCCCAAATAAATCCAAAATGAATCCCTTAACATTCAAAGCTCAAATACAAGCCACTAACATCAACTATAGGAATCAGCCAATACCAGTATTACATCAAAACGAATCATATACATAACTAGGTATAAACTTAGTCCCATCCCTGAAATGGAAAATACAAATTTATACCACTACCACCAAAGTTATAAAACAATGTAAAGAACTAGCAGCCTGCCCAGCAACAATGAAACAAAAAATTAACATGGCCGATACAGTTATAAAGGTAGGAATCACATACAACTTCTATGCAGTACCATACTCCTTGCCCGCCATCAAAAAGTTGGACAAAAAGATAATAGCCCTCCACAAAACAATATGTGGTCTCACTAAAAGTACCTCAAACATAGCTACCCAACTACCACATGATCTATTTGGCATAGGAGCCTTCTCACTTAAAAATGCCTACCTTAGATGTATTGGAGAACAACTTCAAAATGCCCTTAATGACACAAGAAGATTAGGAAAAATTTACACCGGTTTACTACAATTCATATTAGCTAAATCCGGAGGGTCCGAAGACATCCCACGTATTAAATACCACCATTGTGTCCGATCGCCTATCACAAGAACACTATTCTTACTAAATAAAGAAGGTGGTGTCATCTAAAAAGTACAATAGGAAATTTCCTATTAGACACCTCACCACTTGAAAATGTATGGATGAAAGAAGCTGGAAACATCCCCGGCTTAATCCTAAAACATCTCTTAAACTACTACACAACATAATAGACATCAAACAAATCATACTACCTAATGGACGTAACATGATGACCTCATATGACTTCAAAAATTACCACTCTACACCCACCAAACTAATAAAAAGCGCACTACACATTGCCGAACAACTATTATGTCACCCAAAATGTACACCGCAATGCCAAATACCATGCCCACATGACCAACCACCGAGAATCTTAAAAGACAACTACATCATTGAAAACCACATCATACTACCTAGACAAATTGAACCACCAACCCATCCTCCCCCCATCACATCCATACCAACCTCCCCCAAAATAATTCTTTAAAATCCCCAACAATTCCCTATAAATGTAATACTGGATCTTAAAAAACGACACTACGTAGACTCTAACGGTATAGTAAAAAATGACACATCATATCTATGCCAATGGAGACTACCAAATCATATCACATACAATAAATGGCAGCCTCAAAGAGAATTATTCCGTTGGAATGATCCTAACACGTGCAATCACCAAACCGAACTCCTCAACCAACATTACACCAAAACACAACATCGGCACTTCTCAAACTCAATAAAAGCATACTTTTCCATTCAACAACAAAGAGACACAAGATTTGTTACACCTGCATTAAACATTCCACTTGCCCACATATCTATTAATGAATGTAACCTCGAGAGCGACATAGAAACAAATGTAAACACCATACAAACACAACATGATGTGGCCCACATATATGAAGACAATGGCAGACACTTTATCACCATTCTAAAAAATAGACTTCAATGGCTATGGAACCAATATCATAAAGCAAAAAACAATCCACATGGACTAGAACCACCAACACAATCATTTGAAACTGAAATTGTCTGGTTATATCAAAGATACAAATACTGAATCCCTAAAAATGATCCATTAAAACTTACGCTATACACACGACCAACACCAATATTAGATTATCTCACATCAACATTCAATATCAACCACTCATACTTCTCATCACCATTCACATGCCCCACACAACTCACCCAATTTTATTCACCATTCCCACGGGAAGTAATATTTGGGTCTCTTGGTAAAGCCTTTGAACACAAATGGAAGGGTATTGGGTATGCCCATCCACACAAATAAACAAACACAACAAGCTATACACTGGGCTCGATTAGCTGCCAAGTATAATCCAAACACTATCACAATATTAATCTCCCCTGACACCAATTGGTACCAAAACTTTGCCCCCCACACTAGCCCCTTCCAAGATACACACATCATAGCCCACTTTGCCGCAGATATTATTACATATGAAGAACCTACAGTGCCCCCAAAACTTAACTTGCCACGAAAAGAACTCTCAACACTACGAATTATGTGTATACATCATCAAAATAACAACATTGGAACTTATGAACAACTAAACCAACTTATATATATAGCCAACAACCTCTTCTAACAACCTCTCGATACAACAAATACACACACAAATTGCCACATCTACCCCTCCAAATTGTCCTATTAACCACAACAAAAAATGGTCCAAACTCACCTACCCCAATACTCCTACACATAATAATACACCTACTCCCCAACTTCCAAACTACCACACTAACCCTCCATTAAAATTCTACCCAAAATTTAGTTGTTACACCGATGGCTCGTTCAAGAAACCCAAAGAAATAAGCCCTGGAGTATGGAGAAAAGAAATAGCAAGATATGGCATATATAGCCCTAAGGGACTTAATATTGCCAAAAGGTTACATGGCCATCAAAATATCCTACGAGCCGAGATGATAGCTATACACAAAACTTTGAGAATCATCAACACTCAATTCCCAAATGAACCTGCACATATATATTCACCGATAGTCTAAACGTTCTTTATCTACTAAACACACAAATAAAACATCCTACACTACACATTAGCCATCCAAACCAAGTCACACTTGCCTCTATGGCACAATTACTCCAAAATCGCACACAACCAATCAAATTATATAAGGTAAGAGCCCATGTCAACATTGATGGAAATGAACAAGCTGATAAAGTAGCAAAAGATGGTATTCACCTTGCACACAGAAACACCACACACCCATACGAACATGCCCATGCTACTCCATACTATTATCAAAAAGACGACTAGCCTTCCATGTTTCACACACCAGACAAAGGCCCTGTTCGGTTTCTGGAAAAACATATCATTAAACATGATAGGAAATACAACCTAGAAATCATGGCTAGACAAATGGCTAATACTTGTAAATGGACAAGTAATACAGCAATTGGTAATGAACTCTAATGAATTTTGGGACAACCCCACTATATATGATAAACAAAAATGTGCCTCATCAAATTCCGCACTAAAACATATATGGGCCAGGCCCGAAAACAACTTTGTTTTGGCAGAGAAAGATATCCTTCCATTACTTGCCCCATTTGTAACTCATTAGATCCTGATACATGGCTATACGTATTACTTACTTGTAGACAACAACACATACATTCACTTCGTGTTAAAAGGCACAATAAAGCAGTATGGGAAATTAGGAAATTATTAGTCTCTTCCGAAAAATCCAAATGCTATATTCTCATGAATGCATGTACTTTCAACAACAATCTCCAAGAAAATACCGTCCCTAATTGGTTACTGCCTTGTACATGTGGTATCCAAAGATGCCACTGTAACGCCAGATTTAGACCTCATATACTTTGTGTCAAAGGACTATCCTACCAAAATGAACCACTTGAAAATGTTGAACAAAATCTCATCATTCAATTTATTGAATTCACATATTGTAACGATAGATTCTCCCCATAAACCTTAGAAGCAAAAATCAACAAATATAGACTATTAACTGAAAGTATTGATGCTAGAGGCTGGAAAATTGACCCCCTTATTGTCATCACAACTGGTGCTAGAGGAGCTACACACACCCCATCAACGAAATTAACTGAAGATAAATTTAAAATACCTAAAACCACCATATGAAATACCTTTAAAAACATCAATACCATTGCTATACAATATGCTATGCATATCCTCCTCCACAAAAGAAAAATAGAAAATCACCAACCCCTACCTCAATTGCAAGACCCACCCTAATTGTAAATATATAGATTTCAATAGCTAAAGCTATTTTATTTTGCTAGCAAATGTTAGCACTGTTTCAGATCACGCATGTGGTGGGCTGCTGGTTGGCACAACTCTTTCTCTTGCCTATGATTACTACTCTTCTCTTGCCTATGATTACTCACTGAGCAGTGCCAAGTCACTACATATCCCACACCTGATCAAACGAGTCCATCAGGGTTTCAACCCGAACCAATTATAGGAGACAAACACTCTCTCCAACCAACAAAGAGCTCGTGACTTGGCGATCACCATTCTAGAAAAACACACTATTATATTGCTCCAATACCTAACCTTACCCAGGCTCTGACCACTCGTGGTCTTTGTTATTGGTCACTGGATACTAAGGTTGGATGACCTATAACCACCACGAATCCCCGAACGGACAAGCTAAAGTGGACCAAAACCACCACAGACCCACCTGATTTACGAAATTTTAGGAAGTCAGATATGATTGGATGTCAGTTCATGATTGGTTCAAAGTTGCCGGTTTTTAGTCAATGCAGAAGTGGTTTTTAGTACAACTTAGTGTGGAAATAGAGAGATTTGTTTGTCGAGGAATGGGTCACGGCTTACTACCCACTTTGAAAATTTGTAGCAATTTCAATATGAAGAAATAAATGGTCAAGACAATTGCAATATTCATGAAATCCTATTTTGAATTCCCAAAAAATGTCTTACCACGTATACAAACGCTACAAATAGGTCAACAAGCTTAAGTTGGTGGTTATAGGTCATCCAACCTTAAAGTGTCTACTCTTGAAAGGAGGAAGTAGTTCTATCCCTTTATTCCTATGTCCCATGGACTTAGGTCTAGAGGTGGAACGAACAGACACTATATTCACGCCGGTCTCCTAAAAGGCCGGAGTTATTCTTCTTCTTCTTGAATGACATTATTTTATACCAGGGCTTTGACATTTGCATAGTTTGTTCAGATCAAAGTCAGCCCAGGGTAATCAACAGTTGATTGGCAGTGAACATGTCAGCTGACAACCTGCCAATTGCCCAAAAACAAATCATGGAAAAGTGAGAGTATTGAGTATGTTTTTCCTTGTTTCAGGATCAGGGTGGACATCATTTGCCATGCACAAGTTCCAGTTTGTCATGCAGTAGGACTTCTGCATGCCACAAGTTACCAGCAACCACTTGTGAAAATTCTCAAACTGAATCCAAACATGTAACAGTATCAAAGGAAAAAAAGGTTGCATGTTCCAAAGAGATGCTGCAAGAGGGCGTTGAACAACTAGAAAGACATCAACACAGATAAGGCTTGCAACCTCTTTTGCACAAATTCTCCATGTGTACAATTGTCCCTTTATTTTTAGTTCAAAAACTATTCAACCATAATAGATTGGGATGCTTTTGCCCATATGGGCCGCTTCACACCTAACATTCGAGTTGAGAGGGCGTCGGTCTCTACCAATAAGATTGCTAGAATGGTCAAAGTTTGGACTTTGGGCCTTTACACTTGTGACCAAAGTTCAAAGGCAATAGTCCTCCATTGTGCCTAACATAGCAACACTTTTGGGGAGTTTTGGCGCCATGGTGATGGCCTCTCGAGCAAAACTTGGGTCACCGGTTTTAGTCCACTCAAACTTCCTTTGAGAGTCCGTCGATTTTTTATTGAATAAAATAATAAATGGAGAGCCTTCCTTCCTCCTTCCTTGAATGGACATGCACACAATTCTCCTTCTTTTATGGCAATTACAGTCTTTGTTTTAGCTTCCAACATGTGCTCTAATTGTTCTTTTGCTCTCATTTTTGAGCATTTGGGCTCAATTTTTGGTTCTCTTAACCCCTTAAAGCCCTTGACAATTTCACACCGAAAACACTTCAAAATTGTTGATTCTAGTGCAATGAGTAAACAAGGAAATAATACCTTATATTTATCCTTTTGACCGTAGGATCTCTATAAAGACTTACTAAGTAGCATACTAACAAAATTTCATACACTTTGACCGCATGGATTGAAAGATTATACCCTACGCTATGGTCAGTTTCGTACATAATTAATTCAAAATGGGGACTTGTCCAAAATTTTGGAAATTTCAAGAGATTTGGCTAGGCGATACCTATGTAATACCAAGGTGACATCCGTACAAGATCTAGGTGATACTCGTGCAATATCTATGTGATATCCATTGTGTCGAATCAATGTGACAGAAAAAAATAAATACTTCGGCAGTTGCCTGCCGAAACTGACCGTAGCGTACGGTAGTGTTTGAAGTCAAAAAAATGGTTCATTTTCTTCCCTACGTTGAGTGGATCAACAGACTTTGACTTCACTTGATATTAAATTTTTGCACTACACAAGGTCCAAGTTTCATACCATTGTGTTGAGCATGATGTTATTTCCCTATACAACAATTTGTAAAGGTAGAAAAGGGGTGTAGCATATTCAAAACAACTGTGCTAAGAGTGGAGGTTCAAAAATTGTCAATTCAAGATTTATTTTTTCGAGAACTTAATATGTTTTAGATTGATAATCTAAACGGTCAATAAGAAGGATTACACCACATATTGTTGTAGAAAAACAAAAATTGAAAAATATGAAGGTCTCTAGGTTTTATGTAGAAACGATGAAATTTTTTTCCCACTTGCCTAAAATGTTTAAAAATGTTTGACTTGAGTTAAAATATTTTCTTACACCAAAGACAAGAACTTTTTTGGACAGTTTCAAAGAAGATAATATTGTTTACATGTATGGGAAATCTCAATGTCAATAGAGACTTCTAGCAAAATTTTGGAGCAGCCCGGAGTTCCAATTTCTAACTTTGAGTGGTACTAACATTCAAACCATGAATTCAAAAAATAATAATAATATCCTCTTATCAAAGAAAATCTAGTATAAGAGTAAAAAAAAAGATTTTTTTTCAAATTTTAGGAACCTACCCAAAATCCCAGAAGAGTATGCTCCAAAAATCCTCCATATCTTTCAAATTGCCAACAAGACCTCCCAAAATCCACCCTTTGTCCTTGAGCAATAAATATGGCCATCATCATCATTTGGAAATTTTGTTGAAATATTGCAAGTTTTTGCAATGTCAAAATGCTCACTATAACATACTTTATTACCATGAAAACTCAAAGTAGAACAAGAATACGTTCCCTTTTAGAATCCATTGTAAAAGAATGAGAGACAGGAAAATTTCAGAAAATTAATCGGTTCATGTAATAAGAAATGATTGGAATCTTTGCGGATGGTATGGGATTTGGCCTTTTGGCTTGGTCTTTGGGCTTCACACCACTACTGGCCAAAGGCTTTAATATGTATTTTTTAATGTATATTTTTAGCAAAAAAGTTTGGCTTCTCACCATTGTTTGGGCTGAAATTTTTGACAGACGGTTGCTTGACTTGGCCAAGTGTGAAGCGGCCCTAAGATCAAGTATAGGTATTCTCATACATCCTCTCCAAACTAGTACTTAGGGCCGATTTACATTAGGCCTGGGGTCGGATAGAAGGCCGGCCAGATTTGCCTTCAATCCGGCCTTCAATCCGGCCCCAATTCTTCCATCCGGCCCCAAATAATGTAAAGCATTGAGGCCAGATTCTAGGGCCGGATTTCAAATTCATCATCTTGGCCCTAGTCAATGTAAAGTGTTGGGGCCGAATTTTAGGGCCAAATTTCCAACTTTTAAGTGTCTTAGATTCTCACAAGGCTCAACTAAAAATTATAGAAGCACATATGTCAAGCCTTTGTCTTTGTTTCTTTCCTAGTTTAAAGAAAAATAGGTTTCATATATTTACTTTATATGTTTTTTCACCTTCCTACATTTGAAATTAAAAAATAAATAAGAGTTATTTTTTTATTTTCATAATACTTTTCCTTTTTCTCTTATTTTTGATAGGTCTAAAATAAAAGAGAGTTTTTTTTTCATATACATGCAACTTTAAATTCCTCTTCCTATTTTGACTATTGGAAAAAAGAGTTTTATTTACTTTATTTGACCAAATCCCTTTTTTGGGTGCATATCCAAAAAGAAGGAGTATTTTTACTTTTTCAAATTTCAAATAAAAACTAATACATAAAAAAATAAAAAATTACAATTTCATAATTAAATATAATAATAATAATAATAATAATAATAATAATTTGACGGTAGCGATTTGAAGGATCTAACGGAGGAACCGAATCCGGCCCTAGATGGGAGTTTGGGCCACTCTAAACCTCGTCCCGATTGCTCCCTTGGGGCCGGAAGGTTTGGCGCCAAAACCATGCCACCTAAGGCGACACATAGGATGAAATATAGTTTCGGCCGGCCCCAAGTATAAAGCTCTTGGGTTGGATTTTGAGAGATTGAAAGACCCTATTGGTTGAAAGTTGGAGAGTTCCAGCCGGCCCTCAATCCGGCCCCAAGTATAAACCGGCCCTTAACGGCCACACGGGATGAAGATGGGATTATTCCCTCTTTCTTGGCACCCATATGCTTGGCAAAAGGACAGGTAGGCACAAGCTAGTTGGAGGCAGAAGGTGGAAGGTTACTCAAAAATCCTACAAAAGTGGAGTATTTAGAGTACACAAATTCTCCAACGTACATGTTGGTTCCACCCCCTTGGCTACAAAAGAGTCATCCAAATCAGTGAGCCCCCTACCTATCTACCATAGACATGTCCTTTTCCACATAGAATGTACAAATCTTGATCGAAAATGTTTAGGGCTTAAATAACCCTTACAATGTAGCAAGATTAGAGAACTATCTTAAACCTCATATGCATTCCTTAGATATCTTATGCATTTAGAAGCATAAGCTGAGAGGAAAATCTTTAGATGCCTTAGGGCAAAAAATGTGGAGACAAGCCATGCCTTTTCATTGCGAGGCAATTGAAGCAAACCAGACGTTGGATGGATGCGGCGGTCTAAGCATTTTTGTATCCCAAAGGATTCAACATCTAGTTATTGACCATGGTCATTCATAAGGCAAAGGATCTCAGTGGATTATTTTGAAGGAGGCCTCAAGCGGAGATATGGGAATTTAAATATCTATTCGCTGCATTTGCCTTATCAAAGGGACTTATTGTGGTAGGAGTTAATCGAGATACTTAATTCTAATCGCAAATGGATTCTTGGAAGAGATTGGAATTTTGCACTATCTCTGAGACAGAAAGAAAAGACTTTACCTTGTTTAAAGAGTTTGTTAACATCCAAGACTACTGTCCCTATAACCAATCACTTATGTACACTTGGGATATTAGGAGGACTAGATTTGAGAGAGTACTTGAACGGTCGGACCGCTTTTATAGTTTCCTTGACCCCTCTACCTTCCATGGTGAACATGTTAAAATCTATAAAATTTTAGGTGATAGTGGGCACTGAGATCACCTTCCAGTACTATTTGTCTTCATATTAAAGAGTCTTTAGTCTAGAGGGGCCAAATGTAAAATGAACACCTTTTATCTAAGTGATGAAAGTGATTATAGAACTAAAAGATAGGTGGTTTAAAGCATTTTGTAAGGAAAGAACAAAACTTTGTATTTTTGAAGAGGAGGAGAAAAGGGAGGCACTGAAAAAAAGAGCGTGTCCACCTTTAATTCCACCTAGATGATTAGGAGACACAAGAAAAGGAGCCCAAAGCCAAAGATCTTCTCCAACCATACGAAGAGTGGAAATTGGCAGATCAACAAGTGTGGGGGAGAACAAAGTGGAAGAAAGTGGGAGATAAATCCACAAAGGAGTTTTTAAAAGTTATTGTCAAAGGCCGGTTCATACTAGCATCACAAAATTCATGTTCCAAGTTGTCATTCCATATGTAGGAGATGCTCAAGGAAGAGATCTCACTTGAAAAGCTACCCTCTACAATGGCTCAACTAACCCCGAGCAAGTCTTTGGGGCCAAGTGGGATTGTTGCCAAGTTTTATAAAAAAACTATGGCCAACAATTGGTGAGGAGTACTTAGCCATGATCAAGGAAGCTCTAGAGAATAGGAGGTTCCATGGAGTAGTCATGGAGGAACTTACAGCCTTCATACACAAGGGAGGCGCGGCCGGCAGTCTGAACAATTGGCTGCCAATAACTCTCTTAAATGTCTCCTACAAGATCTTCACTAAGCTCTCCAAGTGAGACTGCAACCTATACTTATGTACCTAATAAGTAGTGATCAATCAACATTTTGGCCAATGAAGTATATATTAGATAACATCTCTTTAAACCCACAAAAGTATTCATCATGCTAAGCTATCTAATCAATTTCTATTTTTCCTTTAACTAGAATTCTGTAAGGCCTACGATCAAGTAAATTTTTTTGTCTAAAGCCTTAGAAAAAATTGATTTTCCAAAGGAATTTCTAGAGATGCTAGCACTATTATTTTGTGGGGCTAAGTCAAGGATTAGTGTAATTGATAGGGTAACTGAAGCATTTTACATTGAATAAGTTGTCCTCCAAGGTAGCCCGGTTGCCCCAAACTTTTCTTGTGGTTTGGAAAATTTTAAACAATTGCATTAAATGCAAAGTTCATAGATGGAGAATAAAAGGGATAAATCCCTCATGCACCGAGGAACAATAAGAAATCATTCAATATGTGGATGATAGCAGAAGAGAAAGTAGTATACAACGTAATTGACACTTTAGAATTGTTTAGCAATGCCTCTGGGCTGATTGTAAACCCTAAGAAATTGACAACCTATTATTGGGAAAGTCATAGGCAACTTCATCTCCAATGGACAAATAATCTTAGGTTTAAGTGGTCAGAAGGTGGAGAGATATATAAGCTCCTAGGCATTGCCTCTAGGCTTGATCTAAACACTACTAATGTAGATCTTTTCCTACAAGAGAAAATAGAAAAAAAACTAGACTATTGGTCCACTTTAAAGCCAATAGTACCGCAAGAGTCATCATTGGAAATAGTGTGCTAGTATCTACTACCTTAGGGGCGCTTTACACTACGGACGGTCGAGATTGACCACGGCCTTCTAAAATCTGTGATTGGCCAAGGAAGTTGTCCCGGTCCGAGTTCACTTTACACTACCTTGAAAAAAGGAGATTGACCACGGAGTTCAAGGATACCTAAGAATGTTATTTTATGCCGAGTGGATAATGTGTCTTTGTCCAACGGATTTACCATTGGGTAGAGGCAAATAGGTCGACTTGAGGAAATCAAGGGGACCGTTGGGCTGAAAATCAATGATTGGCTGAAATTTATTTTATTTATTATTTTTTAATAAAAAATTCCCGGATTTGTATATATACATTGAAAAAATCAGCCCATACTTGTCCCGGTCCAAATCCACTTTACACTATGAGAAGTAACCAAGACACTCAAAAAATGATTTTTCATTTTTCATCGTCACGGCTCTAGACCAAGAGCCGTGACCATGAAAATAAATGATTTCTCTTGGTCAATCCTCATGGTCCATAGTGTAAAGTGCCCGTTATTCTACCTTGCGATATGGCTTGGTAGTACGTGGGGCATTCAGAAGATTACAAGAAAGATCATGAAATTCATGTGGGCCGGAGTCCCTCACCTCTCGCTAGCAATAATTGCCTAGAATGCGATTTGCGAGAAAAGAATTTTAAGAGGGCTTAATGATGTTGATCCAACTAAGGCCATGAATGCACTTATGTGTAAATGGATTATTGCGGCTGGTGTGCCTAGTTTATCCAACTTTACCTCCTTCATGGATTTCCGTCTATCCCACTGTCAACCAGAGTTGGGTCGTAAGTGCCTCCCTAGTTTATGGTAGAGCATGATGAGAGGTTTTCAAGGTCGAAATGGCTCTACTTTATGGAATAGAACTAAATGATCTTGGAGAAGTATGGTAAAGGCGCCAACTATGACTCTCCTAAGTACGATGTAGGAGTGGCCTAGCTTACTTCTCAGGATGGCAAGAAGAGCCCTCTCTGCACGCACAACCTTTTCAAGGCACAACTCCTACATGCAACCCATGTGTGACGTAGCCTGTGTTCGTTTGTGACTTGTGGTTGGAAGGAGAAAACAAGTTTCTTGCCGCGCATGAAGCCACAGATCCGTTTGGCCTTCTCGCACAAGACCAAAATATCTAGGATAGGCTCACATGTTGCCTTGCTCCGATAGGCAACTACTGAGTGCAAGTTTGAAACCATCCTCCGAAGAGCAAGGAGTGACTAGATGTGCTTAAGCTAGGCATCTCCCATGTCGCTACTTCTGTGTATACTAGAAATGTGCTTATGGGTCGGGGTGAACTTGGCAAACACGACGATTGGAATGTCCGGGAAAGTGTCGGCCTTTACATTCTTGCTAGAAAAGCTAACATCTTTCTAAAGAAACCCTTACTAATTGGTTTGAACAACATCATTCTTTGAGGCAGGCTTAAGCGAGTCCGAGATTTTAATCTCAAGAGAAAAAGGAAGAGAGGGATTCTCCTCTACTATGGAATAACTAGCTTGTTGACTTGAGACCCAAGTTGGATCAAGTCGTCTCAGCCTCCATCGTAAGGGACAATGAATCCTTGGAATACCAGAAGTGATGGTTTGTTCCTGAATTACTCTACTAAGCAAGGACAAGAAATCCTGAGAGAACAACGACCACTTTCCAATGTAGTGGCTACAATATGGAACCGTGTTCTCCCAAACTCTTTTAGGTTGAGATGGCGAAATGTTTGGAATTTGGAAAGGGTTATCAAGGAGGCCGGTCTCATCTAGCAGCTATGGCCTAGAGCCATTGCTGTGAACCCTTGGCGGAAGCGCGCTACTCCAAAGGTGGACGACAAATGCACGATTTGAAACACAGGTGAACACGGATCATTTTGCATAGGTATTTGGAGCTGTGAGCAAGGGCGAACGACCTAGGGTCCTAAAGAGACTCGGCAATGCCTCCTATGAAGATTCAACAATAGGAGAAGCCGTCTTTCTAGCATGCTCTGTTCCTGGCAAGGCCTCTTCAAAAATTCAAGAAACTGAGCAGGTTTCGATTGCAATTGCGAGGTATCACCCTCCGGACTCTCTAATTAGCAAGAAATTTATGACTGTTTAATCAACACCGCTGGATCCCCAAGAAGGTTAAGAACATCATTTGGCAAGGTTTAACCAATTATGGCAAGATTGCGTGGGACAAGATTCTTATTGCCAACTCAGAATCTTACAAGCTCAAGGCGGCTGCTTGTTTCAACTCCAATTGGGTTGCCACAAGGCGCTACGTCATAGGCAAGGCAACCATGTTGTGTGCGTTAGAGAATTCCATTAGTCTTTTGCTTCTTGCAATGCCCATTATGGCATGCCGATGTTTTTCAGTTACCCATTCCTTGCAATTCAAACTCTATTTGTTTTTGTGCCAAAAAAAGCAAACAAACAAACAATATATTATTGAAAATGTTACAAGAAATGTGGACCTTGGATTGTGAGCGCGATAATATGATCAACGATGGAATCTCTTTGCACCTTCATGAGTGCTGGCATTAAAGTGGTAGGCTCACCAGCTCCCATTGCCATCATTGATCAGAATAGGCCACAGCCGACGACTTTCTGTATCAACACAACCACAGATTAAAATATAAATATATTTGTATTATTGGATGTCAATGGGCCAACTTACTCACAAAGAGTAGTGCTCAAGCAAAAAAGAAAAAAGATATGGGAATCAAACCTTTTATAGATGGAAACAAAGACCTACTTTCTATATATATTCAACTTATCCCATCTTGTATATTCTATCTTCTCTGTGTCAGATTCCACAATATGAAATCCAATTTGTAGATCCTAATTAACCTTCTAAGACGAGTGAGGCCAACATGGGTCACATTTGTTATAGGTTTAACGAGGGTTACAAACAATCCTGTTTTGTGCTTTACTGTGACATTTTATGAATGGAGACATGTGATAATGAAGTGGTTCATTACAAATTAGAGGTAACTGGGGTGTTCAAAGCACACGGAGGGAACTTGACGAGATTCATTTAGTGGCCATCTATGTTTTCAGTGACTTGAAAGAAGTCAAGCCTACTTAATCCCTAAAGGACCGGGCCTTGTGCTTCGCCAAAAACCACCCCAAAATTGCCACTTTGACATGAAAGATTATTAGACTCATTCAAACGACCGTTGGATCTTCAATCTAACTACTACAAAAAGACACCCTCAAAATTTCGTAAACTTTGATTGTACGGATTGGAAGATATATGCATTTGAAGAGTGCAAATTTGTTTTTTTCTATTGTGCCCGGATAGGGCCAACGTACTTTGAATCAAGATAATGGCATATTTTTCCACTACACATTGCATAAACTCAATGGATCTATGTTTTACCTTGTGTTAGGTCACTTCATGCCAAAAATCACAAGTAATGCAGGTGTTTACAACAAGAAAAATAGACCTGCAACGACTAGGGGTATAGAAAGTGGCCCTTAACCGAGGAAAGAATTTCTTATTTATTAAATAGAGAAATAATTGTTGGATCTAAAATCCAAACGGTGAACAGAATTATTATGACTTATTCTAACAATATTGAAAAAAAGAAAAGTAAAAGCCTCAATTTCTATGCATTCTTAAGTGAAAACAATGAAGGTTGCCATGAACTTTCCTTCACAACTACCCGCCTCACAAAAGTGTAATTGTCAACTCTACATTAGCACTATTCATCTCTACAGTACCTTGCCCAACTGCGAAAAGAGTAGAGCTTTTTATGTTTGAAGCACCATAAATTTTTCCTTGTAAGTCCCAATTTTTTTAATTAAATTTTAAATTTAAAAAGAAATCCCCGCATAGATGACCCGTATTCCTTTTTCCACTAAATTTTTTAAGAAGTTATCTTCAAAAATGGATTTTTAGGAATCTGCCCAAAATTGATTTGTACCCCGCAGGTACAAATGGTCCTTTAGGGGTGAAAACTTATCGTGGAGGGTTGGAACCAAGTCCACGATGTGTGTTGACCAAGAAACTTGAATACTGGAAGCCATTACAGTTGTTTGGATTGTCTCCTTGTGGTCACATTGTTTTATTCCAAGTTCCAACCTCTAGCGGACCGCATAATCCAGTTGGTGAAGAATGCACCTCCCGGGCGTTCAACATCCAACCTCTTGACTGGCTTAGAGTACCAGACCATCATCCGACAACCCTCCGGATATAGAAGTTTCTGCAGAGGTTAAAAAGGCTTCTTCCCATTCATACACAATTCAACCTCTTCCTAGAAGTGTCCAATGATTCATTATTGGCCGAGCAGAATGAGCTATGGTAATGGATCCTCACAGACATGGCCATGAATCACACATGATTATCTCGCCTGAGTCAGCAGAGCATGCACATTCGTTGACATTCAAAAGAGAAAATCACATATGAAAATGCAATGATTGTTGCTTTTGTTGCATGATGTCAGAAACACTGATCAATTCCATCTTGCACGAGTGCATTTGTGGCCTAGTTTATTGCACCACCGCCGTCATGTCTAATATGACTAGCGAAAAAAGAACAATTTCCCTCAACCGCCAAAATAACAAATATAGATCATTGGAAAGATGCAGAGGTGAAACATCTTTTCTGTGGATACATCACATCAAAGTTTGGAGGATAAGTTTGACTGAGCCCTCAATGTGTACTCACCGTGAGCTGCCACACAACTTATGCACATGGACGCCACCATTTTCCTGTCTAATAATTCTGAAGTTGGTGGCAAATTTACCTCATGACATGCTACACTTGTGCGTACGTACAGGTACAAGCCCCTAGATATGTGATCTTCTGACCAGTAAACAAAACTTGTCCCACATGAGAAGAATCAGTATGTTGATCATACGGATTTATACCATAACAAGAAATGCACCTACCCTTTCCCGCAAACAAAATACTAAGAGAGCAAACTAGAGAACCCGGAAGAAAAGACAAAAGCATACAACAAAGTTCAACAAAGCGTAGCAATCCAACCCCCTTCCTTTCCCTTCTCTCAAACTACAGCCAACGATTGTAGCAAAAAATGGTCAGAATCTCAATGTAAACCACTTTCAACCACTGGATCTTAAAATCAGGCTGTTAGTAGAACGAAAAAGTGTAGTCATGCTTTGGATATGTAGAGTCGAATTACTGAGTCTACTTCGTAACGAACTAATGCTATCCACAAAGTCTGTAACATCATCAGTTCTAATCCAATGGTAATTGAGAAGTGGTTGCAATTGAGATCATAATGTAACCTGATCTGCAGCTCAGCTGTTGAAGTCACTGCCAGAGCTGCACCAACACCATCGTCCACCCTTTGGCCCCACAATCCACATCACTTTGCCACAAATAAGGCTACGTCACTTGTCACAAAGTGAAGTGCATCCGAAAAAGAAGTAGCCAACTCAATCAACACACTTCTTCCACCTCGCAACTAGCTAGCTTTTCCACTACATACAGCTAGCTCATGTCACTCATCTTGCACCTCATAACAGTCAGTATAAATCACGGCAGCATCACCCGGCTCACATCTGCAACACAGAGCTCTTGGCATCCCTTCCATTCAATCATGACTATCATGGCAAGGAATGGTGAGGGACGAGCTCAGTTACAGTGCATCTTCGCAATTACAGCTTGTTTGGTGATCGCAACACACTTCGGTACACATTCTTCCACCATAATTTGATATCTAGAAGTTCTGATGTCTAAGAGCTGTGTGGAACTTGGTGCACTGATTAGGTGCAAGTTCTTCCGCACGTGATCTAATTGCTTGATACATCATTCTGAGGAACTCAGTTTTAGTCGACCATGATATGATATCTAGAAGTGGTTTAGACTGAGAGACGTGTGGATTCCATGTTTGCTTACCTTGCAGGAATTGCGGATGCAGCGCAAGGGCTCTTCGTGTTCGGAGACAGCTACGCAGGTAACGATTTGGTTCTGTCAATGAAAAATGGTGTTAATCAATATGATCAGTTGTAAAAGATAATTCTTATCAGTATCACACTGCTGCACCCAATCCAGGAAGAACTTCTCATGTGCAGATTAAGTTCAAGGCCACATATGATCTGTATGTTTTAGAGCTGTTTGTACCATGAAGTTTGACCTCTTTTGTTTCATCATCTCTAATTTTCGCTATAATAAAGTTTGGTGATTTTGTGACATCCGTTTGTGCAGACACTGGAGAAAACATGAAATATCCATATGGAATGACATGGCCCGCAGACGGAACGGCGCACCGATCCTCCGACGGACGCAACGAAGTCGATTACATTGGTAAGCACACGAAGAATATGTTACATGAATCATCCTCGATGTAATGATTTGTGAAGAAAAAGAGGTGGCTGAACTGACAAGGTTCACAATTCTATTCTAGACTATCATGCATCGGCTGATCAGATGAGTTCAAACATCGTGGAATTTGTGAGAGGATTTCACGATTGATTGTGGAAAAACATGATGGGATTTTGAGAAGTGGTCTTTCCTCTGATCATGTGGGCGTGTTTGTTTGTTTGTTGTTGTAGCTGCGAAGCTGGGCGTTGCGTCGCCGACGCCGTGGGAGTATCTGAATAACGGAAACAATGGAGGAGTGAACTTCGCAGTGGGCGGCGCCGCGGTGACCACGGCCTACGGAATTCGCCCGCTGGAGCAGCAGGTGGACGCGTTCGCCGCGCTCGTCAGCGGCGGCGCCTTCTCCAAAGACCACCTCGCGAATTCCGTGACTCTCATCTCCATCGGCGTCAACGACTACACCTTCCACAACCAACAAAACAAAAACCCAGAGGTAAAGCAGTCCCTCATTCCAGGTGATGATGGTCAGTGCATTCATCGACCAGTACTAGAGAGAAGATGATCCTAACGAGGGATTTGTGGAATTCCAGGCAGTCGGGGGGTTTGCGGACGGAGTGGTGGAGAAGATGGGCGCGCAGATTGAGCGGCTCCAAGGACTAGGCTTGCGCAACATCTTGGTGGAGAATCTGGTACCGATGGAGTGCATGCCGTTCACCACGCTGTGGGTGAACGGCGAGACCGGGTGCGTGACCGACGCGCTCCTCCAGGCGGAGACCAACCAACACAACGAGAAGCTGCGGAACAAGGTGAACGCTGTCAGTAAAAACACCGGCGCCAACATCGTCATGCTCGACCTCACCAAAGCCCTCCGAAACCTCTTCGAAAACGGCCCCGCATACGGTAAATTCGCGAAACCTCGAAAGCAATCGTGATGTGCTGGTGCGTCTTCTGAGTTTTCCGGTTTTGCTGCAGGGTTTAGTCAGGCATACAAGAGGTGTTGCACGGGGCAATGCGGGACGGAGGGCGGCGCATACACGGTATGTGATAATCCCGGGGAGCACGTGATCTTCGACAGCATTCACCCCACGGAGGCGGCGTGGAAGGCCATCACCAATCAGTACACCTACTCCGCGGGGTTCACCACGGGACCGACGCTCCAGAAGTGGATGAACGATCTGAACGTCTAATATCAGAGGTTGAATGCCATGATCATTTCTTGTGTAGAATAACTCTCGTGATGTCGCCAGAATGTGCAAATTCATCATGTACCATAGCCTCGATTGATGTATCATAATCTCAGATTGATCGTCATCCTCAAGCTTCGTAGTAGAAAGTGAATAAGATCTTGTGACATAGCCAGGGTTGTGTCCTTGATTGGTGTACTAGTATGACCTTGTTCATAATCAGATCGATCATGTGTTGATCACCATCTTCAGCTACAATCACTTCAGTGCCGTGAGTTCAGGATGTTGTTGTTGCTGCACCGAAGTGCTCATCGATCATCGTGTGTAGATTCATCATCGTAGCCAGCCGATCTCCGATCTTCACGTCCTTGATTGATGTATCATAATCAGATTGATCACCCTCTTTGAACAAATTCTTGTCCCAGTGCCATGGCGTGAGAGGGATCTTGGTGTAGTTGCTTGGGCGCCAAGGCACGTTATTGCGTCGTGGCCCATTCTTTTTGTTTGTGAAATTTGTCTGTGGGACCGTCCCCATTCAACAATGTGCAGCTCATTCCTCACTGATGCATTAGTGGCTAGAGTTGCAGCAATTAAGGCATCTTGGCCACATGATCATAGTATGATACGCTTCTTTGCGTGGATTATCGGCCGAAATCAATTTGTAACTTCCGTGAGCTCCAACCATTGTTCTTCTGTCTGTGAGCTTCAAAATTGTTGTTGTTCTTTTGATCTACGAGCTTCACTTGTTGTTTTTTCTTCTGTCTATACATGAGCTTCACTTTCTGTTCTCTGGAGTCTAAACAGACTTGTAACCTTAGGTTTGCCATTTGAAAGAGTGGGAATCCGGGTCATGATTTTTCTCGGTTTGTGGGCTCGATCCAGTGAAGACGCGGTCAACTCATCTGTGAACTTGGTTGCCAAGTCAGTGCTTGATTTCTCGTGACCGTTGGATGCCAGTTTGAAAGATTAATCAGAGTGTTTGGTAGAGAGTTTGTGGAGAGGTTGAAGCCCATTTGATTGCGAGAGAGAGAGAGAGAGAGAGAGACATGGAGGTTGAGGCTGCGACAGCGGAGGATCAGGAGAAGTGCTTGGCGGACGCCATCGCTCTCGTCCAACACAACGCATTCTACATGCACCGCGCCCTGGTAAATCAATCCACACAATTCTGGAGTCACCCAATTTGCATTATGAATTTTCTCTGCAGAGAAATGCTTCAATCATGCGCGATCGGAGCATCTGAGAGTGCTCTGAAGGCTTTGCTGCTGATTAGGGTTTGGTCCAAGTTGTTTGCAGGATGGGAACAATTTGCGAGAAGCTTTGAAGTATTCGGCGCAGATGTTGTCCGAGCTCCGGACGTCCAAGTTGTCGCCACAGAAATACTACGAGCTCTGTATCCACTTGCAACATCTTCGTGTCTGTGAGCTTGAATATTATTACATGCATGTTATGTGTGAGATGCGCATCAGTTCTTCGCCTTGACTAGAAAACTTTAGACATGAGGTTGTTCATGGAGCTGCAGCGCTTGGAGATTTTCTTCCACGATGAGACCAAGCGAGGCCGCACTCCCGCGGATTTATACGAGCTCGTTCAACATGCCGGCAACATTTTGCCTCGTTTGTAAGTCACCCCTTCCTCTCTCCATGATCGAAATCACCCCTAATATCAGGTTAAAGAAGAGAAAGAGGGTTGATAAGCATGTCACTTTGACTTGAGTTTAGCGACCACCAAGCTCTTAAGTTAGAATGTAGCTTTTTTATGTAGGTATTTGCTGTGCACGGTGGGATCCGTGTACATCATGTCAAATGAGGCACCGGTGAAGGACGTGCTCAAGGATCTGGTGGAAATGATTCGAGGCGTGCAACATCCCATCCGAGGACTGTTTTTGCGCAACTACCTCACTCAAATCAGCCGCGACAAGTTGCCAGACGCTGGCTCTCCTTTTGAAGGGTACACATGAGTGATTCTTGTCATTATGTAATCATAAAACCATGCTCAAATGAGTGATTACAGGCTAATCATGTGAATTCAAGGGTTTTCAGTTTGTTTCTTAGGAAAAACGAATTTCCCTTTGTGTGTATATCAATAAATGATACGTGTACTTTTTTCAAGGTTACTGCTTTTGCTAATGTTTCAGGGAAGGTGGTACTGTGATGGACGCTGTGGAGTTTGTGCTGCAAAACTTCACAGAGATGAACAAGCTGTGGGTGCGAATGCAGCACCAGGTTAACACCTAAGCCATCCATATATAAAATTAGTAGAATTTTAGTAGAATTTTCTGTTAAATATTGTTGGATTTTTAGTTGAGTTCTAGTAGTTGAATTTCTAACCTTTTCCCTCTAATGATTTGTGATCTATTTTCACAAAAGGGTTCTCCTCGGGAGAAGGAGAAGCGGGAGAAGGAAAGAAGTGAACTTCGTGACTTGGTTAGTATCACAAAGTCATCTGTTCACCTCTGTTTGTGTTACTTCATTTTGAGGCTATTTGGACAATTTTCTATCTTCATTTGACCTCAATTTGTCATTAGTCGTCAACAGGTGGGAAAAAATCTGCATGTGCTTAGCCAATTGGAAGGTGTGGACCTGGAAATGTACAAGGATGTGGTTCTTCCTCGAGTGCTTGAGCAGGTGAATATATTAGATGGATTATGAAATGCTTTCAGACATGCGTAATCGTTGTAGATGTGTGGATGACATTCTATTTAATTGTCTTGGCTGTGTATTTGGAAATGAGATTCAATATCTTCTCAGCTTGTTAAGTCTCCCAAAGTTCCCCTCTTTTTACTTGTAATACTACTATTTGTTAGCTATGGAAGAGCTTGGTGGTCTCTCAACTCAAGTTAGAAGTTGAGTTTCAGCCGCCTTTGAGGAAGGAGGAGAGGCCATGAATCTTCGCTGCCTATTTCCTCTTTGAGCTGATTATAGAATAATTGAGAGCTATTTTGGGCTGATTTTAATGAGAAAAGAGGGTAAAACTCATTGTCTTACTTTACAAATTACTCTTCTAACATTACAACCTTGGTTTGGATATAATTATGTGGTTCAGATTGTCAACTGCAAGGATGAGATAGCCCAATTTTACTTGATGGACTGCGTCATCCAGGTTTTTCCTGATGACTTCCATCTTCATACGCTGGAGATTCTTCTCAGTGCTTGCCCCCAGCTGCAGGTATTTAACTTCCATTCCCTGTTTGTAGTCTTAGTTGCTTTTTCAACTATATGGCACTCAAAGTGTAGTGCGTTTATGCAGCCGTCAGTGGACGTGAAGACTGTAATGTCACAGCTGATGGAGCGCTTATCCAAATATGCAGCTGCTTCACCTGAGGTAATCATAGATTCATTCGTAAAGTGAGGCAAAGATACCTCTTTTCTCAGCCCTAGGTAGCTCCAGAGTAACTCTCCAAGTGCCCAACTTTTCTCGTTTTACAAGGAAGGCATTCATTTGTAGAGCTGGAGCACAGAAAATGGTGATAGAAATCTTTCACGTGATGTGCAGGTCTTACCAAATTTCCATCAGGTGGAAGCCTTTTCAAAGTTTAGCCAAGCTGTCACCCAGGTATGTACTCAACATGTACATGAAGCAGCAGTTGCCATCTTTTGCCAATATCTTCTGACCTCACACATTTTTTGTGAAAATTGCAGGTTATTGAAGCACAACCAGACATGTCGTTGGTTAGCGCCATCAGTCTTTATGTGGCTCTTCTCACCTTCGTTTTAAGCGTTCACAGTGACCAACTGGAATACGTCGACCAAGTTCTGGTATGTCGTTGAAGATAATATTTGTTAAGTGAGGCAAAGATGTAGTTATGGTAAATCAATGAGTTAATTGGGGCTAGTTTCGCAGGAGCATTGTGTGAAGAGATTGGACGGAAAGGGTTGTGTGAAGGATGCCAAGGCAACCAAGCAGCTGATATTGCTCTTGAGTGGGCCACTGGAAAAGTACAAGGATGTGGTGGTGCTCTTGAAGCTGCGCAACTACGCTCATGTGATGAAACATCTGGACCATGACAATAACAGAAGCATGGCCGTGGTTCTGATCCAATCCGTTCTTTCAGACTATATTCTCATCACAGAACCTGACCAGGTAATTTAATTCATATTCTTTGTTTTTGTTCTTTTCACATTTTTATCTAAGTTATTTTTCCCTTTTAAATCCATTTTTCGGGCTGATAATCTTTCCACTTTCTGACTTCTTTTTGAGAGGTGATCATGTGACTCTAAGAATGCAAGTTTGAGATTCTGTTTTAGTCTTCGAAAGGATGGGCACGTTTATGAAATGGTTGCTTTTTTTAATGTTTGGTTGATCTCATTGAAATGATGTTTTAGGTTGATGCGCTGTTGCATCTTTTGAGTGAGCTTGTTCAGTACAGTGCACCGTCCAACGCAGCACCCAAGTATGATGTAAGTTTATGGGAACATCATTTCACCTCTTACAGTTAAATAAAATAGAGGAGGTACTCTAATGAAACTTTAGATATCGTGTTGCAATTTTGGGTAACTTTACAAACAACTCTCACCGTTTGGTTTGCATTGTGTATCTTTCTCAGTGGCAACAGGCAGATGACGAGGACTTTCAAGAGGAACAGAACTTGATGGCGAGGCTAGTGCACTTGTTCAGAAACGACAATCTGGAGGTGATGTTCAAGGTATCATCTCTCGCAAAATAGCTCACTTCTCAGGTGGATCTTCCAATGGATCTGAAACTTTTACTGATTTTTAAGGACATACACCATTTCATTCATCGATTTTAATTTAAGAAAGTGAGTTCTTATCTTGTGGTGCAGATTTTAGAAATTGCTCGCAAGCATTTGTGCCAAGGAGGCCCTCGCCGCATGCAATACACTCTTCCGCCTCTTGTGTTTTCTACTCTTAAGGTAGACAGCTAGATTCTTTACAGGATGTGAAAAGTCCATGCTTTGGAAGTTGTGTGGGCTCCACGACATTGTAGAACGGAAAGAAATCCATGACTTGAGATTGAATAAGTGTGGTTGAATGTTATGCAGTATGTGCACGCCTTACATGAGAAGGAACTGGAAGAAGGGCTCAATGACAGGTCCGGTTCGCCTTCCATGAGGAAGGCCTTCCAGTTCCTAAATATTGTAAGTGTTTCAATCCTCAAACTAAAATTACTACTGGCACTTCAACCTATCTCATTGGCTTTAATTCAGTCCCTTCCCAGACGTTTGTGATAAGATTTTACTGAGCTATGACAACTGTCAATAATAGGCTTCAAGGTTGAGATAATCGCACTCATCTTTTGTTATGATTTGGCAGACAGTTGAGGCTCTTGCCATGATACCTGCAGCTGAGTTAGCATTGCGGCTGTACCTGCAATGTGCCGAGGTATGTATGCCTTGAGAACTTGAACTTGAGAGTTCTGAGTTGCTGAACTGTAAGACGAAGGGAAAGTCGTCTCTTCTTCTGTAGATTCACGACTGGAACTCATCCTTGTGAACCTTTTTCTCAGGCGGCTGGTACTTGTAACCTGGAGCCTGTGGCTTATGAATTCTTCACCCAAGCGTTTTTGTTGTACGAAGAAGAGATAGCTGTAAGTGAATCGTATTCTTTACCCACATTCAGTAACCATTTTGATTCTTCACACCTCTCTTTAGATGAAATCAAAACTATGGGGTAAGCGTCCTTCTTTCCACGTTTACTCCTTCCCAAACATTTGTCTAATGATTCATTCGGGGTTTAATAGACGCTTTTGTTCTCAACCAATTTTCAGTGTAGAATTTTAACTTGATACAGTGTGAAGAGTACATTCTTTCAGAGGATCCAAACTCCAACCTTTCATTGGTTCGAATGCCCTTTGTTTGTGGTTGTAATTAATGGACATGGGCGTGACTTTCTCAGGATTCCAAAGCGCAAGTCACTGCGCTGCATCTCATCATTGGAACGTTGCAGAGAACTCGAGTGTTCGGCGTTGAAAACAGAGACACTCTGACCCACAAGGCAACAGGAGTCAGTGTTCTTGTCCATCAATTGTTTTGTAACGGCTAATTATTTACGTATATGTTTAAAGATGTTCTTGTACGCAATTCGTCCTAATTAGTTGTTGTGGCTTGGGCTAATGTACTGTGCTATTACTTTAGTGATTTAATGTTTTAATTTGAGTATATTAATAATGAGAGAGGCCTGTTCTTTTTTTTGTTGTTGTCTGTTTCTCAGTACTCGGCTAAGCTTCTGAAGAAAGCGGACCAATGTAGGGCTGTGGTTTCTTGTTCACATCTCTTTTGGGTTGAGGGCGAAAGTGGCATACGTGATGGCGAAAGGTAGCACTACTCAAACAAATATCCTACCTCAACTCTACTTGAATGCTTCAGTGTTTTAACTGCCCTCTTACATTCTTTCATGTTGTGTTGTGTGCAGAGTGCTGTTGTGCTTGAAACGCGCTTTGAGGATTGCCAACGCAGTCCAGCAGATGTCCAGCGCCACCCGAGGCACCAGCGGCCCCATGGCTCTCTTTGTGGAGATCCTCAACACGTACGTCCCATAATCTCACCCCCTCAACAACCTAGCACCCTAAAACCCTAAACCCTGAACCCTTCAACCACCTGAATCGTCCGTCTAACTTAACCCTGTAATAGGACAGTCAGTTTCTGCAATCATTTCAACCCTGTTTGAGTACAATCATTTGTAAGGATCAAGGTGTCTTTCTAAGAGCTCTCTTCATCATAGACAAGGTGTAATTTAATTTCAGGATTTAAAACAGTAGTACTCCCTCTGCATGAAAGAACTCAAGAGTACCATTTGCTTCGAACATCACACATGCAAGAGAAGATGTTATTTGGAAGCAGACGGAGTAAAAATCAGTTATTGGTTTTTTGTCATGGGAGGCTAAATTGGATTGTTTGTTTGGTGTGGTTTCAGGTACCTTTACTACTTCGACAGAATGATACCCCAGATTACGTCCACTGTAATTCAGGGGCTGATTGAGCTGATTGTCACAGAAACAACTTCACAGGAAAATACTAGTATTCAAGAGAATGAGGATTCGTATTTGGGGAACACGTTGAGGTACATTCAGTTCCAGGCACAGAAAGGCGACTTTACTGCTGACAGATATTCCACCATCCAACTACCATCTCAAGCATTATAGGCCTATTCTGTCATCAGGTACTTGGTATTACATTTCACATCTTTTACATCATTTTCCAACTATTTTTTTTCTTCTTCTTTTAGTGTACATAGGATTATGGACCTGGGGTTTACATACAGTGGCTCGGGTTGCACTCCTGCACAAGTTATTACAAAATTGTGAGAGCTTTGATCTTTTAATGCCTACAAGGCTCTTGGAGGGTCGATTTTGGTGGTCTGGGTGTTGTAACTTTTCTTATGATTGGTAGTTGTCGTTGTGGTCTTTTTGGAGTTCCACGAGAGCTTTCCAATGCATCTCCCTAATCTCCAATCAATGCAAGTATTGGCGAGCTACACTGATTTCCATGAAGTGGGGTCGCAATGAAATGCATCTGTTGTGTAGATGATGTTCTACATAATTTATCACTCAGAGATTCTCCCACGGCCTAGGTGTTAAAGTGTTAACACTTGTGATTACGTTGTTGCGACAAACATGTTGTATAACATTCATAATCAAATACAATCAGCTCCCTCTATGACACTCTAGTTTGTTCTACCTACTATTAAGAGTAGCTGTTATAATGGAATGTGTAGTGTGAGGAGGGCAAGCTGGTTGTTATTGAAAATGGTTGTTGTAACAGATGGTGTTGTAGAGGGAGGTGATTGTGTATCAATCGAGCAATTAACCAAAAATGAAACACAAAATATGGGTGTATGACTCTTTATGCAAAAGGTGATGTTTATCTACTCTGAAAGCTAGAACCATGAGTTACGGAATCAAATTTATAACTTGCAATAGGTCTAGAGAGATTACAATTAAGTCTCCATGGCTTCTAGAAGATTTGTGAATCAACGTAGGGTAGTTCTTGAGATGCATAAGAGGGGAAATTCTTAATTTGAGATTTCAATTGTTTTAGGCATTCCTTGTAGCACCTTCAATGATATAGTGCAATGGTTTGGTATGAGAGGTGATTTGAGAGATGGGCATTTGCATGATTGACCTCAAATTCTCAATGAAGATGGTGATTGTGAGAATGTAAGGGTGTTGTAAGGACCATCTCATGGTACAGTTGCAGCAGTGGGAAGAAAATTGTGATCTCAAAGCATGGATTTTGAGTGATGATATAGTTAGAAGCCTTTAGAGGCTCTAATCAAAATGCATAAGGCTTGTCAATATTTATGGACAAAGAAGTGAAGGGCATGCAACTAAGGTGGATTGGAATTATAACATTTTTTTTCAGATGAGCCAATATTCAATGTTTTTGTTTAGGTGGGAAGGAATATTCTTAGAGACTGATTGGAGAGCCTCTTTTGGACCAACATGTGCAACCTATTGTCAAAGTTGGGGGAGGAAGGATTATAATTTGGCAATGCATGTGCTAGGTAGAAGTTGGCAACTTTTGTGTCATAGATGGGATTATGGATAAATATATATTGTAAAATATTGGAGATGGAACTTAGAAGAAGAGAATGTTATTTTTCAACACATAAACAGGCTTAAACAATTGTCTAAGTGTGTCAAGATTGGTTGTTGGCACATGAATTTTAAATCACCTACCACAATCACATGACCTCAAACCTATAGCACACCTTTGGTATCAAAAAAAATTGTTTATCATTTCATCAGACATTTTGGTTGGAGATTTTGTCCTCCGCTATTAAAGCCTCTTCCAACTGAAATAGATAGAGTTCTTGAATACATCAACTTAGCTCTAGGAAAAAGTTACATCAATTTTAGAATTGAATGGTGGACTCCTGCTACATGAAAGCCAAAAGAAAAGGGGATTGTTGCAAAGGATTGTTAGACCCGGAAGAATGGAAAAAAAATTGCCTTCCTAAGATAGTGGATTGCTGAGTAGTTTTATATTTGCATCGATACCCGTTCCTCATTTAAAAAGGTCCACAAGGACTCATCTCATCTATGAAGATGCATCAAGCACCGCAACAAGGCTTTGGAGTCATGTGGCATTTCAGTGAAGTGTGAAGAGGAAGATGGCAATTGAAGCCTTAAAGTTATTGGTTGTCAGCCAACAGGCGACCGTCAAATCAATGTAGAACTTGAAAGAAGACAAAGGGTAGTCGGTTGTCCGCCGATGGAAGGTCGTCAAGTTAATTCCATCGCAAAGGAATAGGAAATGGAGGACAAAGGACAATCTAAGTGCCCGCCAACCACAAATTATTACTGTCAATTGTAATGTTAGTTTTCTTGAAACTATAAGCAAGAACAATATCAAATTGATGGCCACCTTAGGCTCTAAAACCCTTTAGAATTCTATTTCCCACCTCATCATGTTTTTTTCCAATCTTTCCATTTAATTTAGGACTCTAGAACCAAACCAACTTATAAGGACAAGAAAGTCCCTTCTATAGTAGTACAATCCGTGGTCAAGGGCTAGAAAAATATCGCAATCCAACCTAGGTAATATCACCTTTGTTAATAGAACACCTTGATATTATCACCCAAAACCTTGAAACCAATATACCTAGTTCAAAACTCCCTTGTTAATATCCCTCTCACCCTTGATAATATCACTTTTCTTTTTTTCAAAAAGTGTAGTGTAAGTGTAACAATAAGAAGATGGATAAATGAATAAGTGATCAGATGGATGACAAAGGTGAAATAAATGACAGAGATGACACAATGACAGAGGCGATAAACGTCATGTCCCCCTTGCCCACCTAGCATCCACATAGCCTTCCAAAAAAAAATCCACAAGGTGAGTCTACTTCATTTGCTTCGTTTGAGAGTGTGCCATAAGTATTGGGGTTTGAGTTTCATTTTTTTCATAATATATCGCTTTGAAATGTCCTCTAAAGGGATTTGAGTTCTTGAGATGTTAGTCCTTTGTTTTCTCATTGGTCTGGATCAAGTGGGTTCTTTGATGATTATCTCATTCATAGACCAATTTTGGCTTTGTTTGTTGGCTTTTCCAAAACATTTTACGTTGTTGTGGACTTTCATAAAGTGTGTACGTCAATTATGAATACTTTTTTAAGTGCCTTCAAATGCTAATATGAAATCCATTTCTAGGCAATCCTTATTGCCTAATAATTTATTTTGGTGTTTGGAATTCCATTACTATTGGTGTCAAATGGACTATTCCAAATTGGAGAATGATAACATTGTTTCAAGGATTAGATCAATTCAAGGTGTGACATGATACAAGGTGTGATATATATTTTTTGTTTCTACCTTTATTTTTGTTATTTTTATTATGTTATTTTGTTGTTTTTATTTTTGATTCTACCTTTATTGTTTATAATCACATTATGCATAAATTCTCCAAATGTGGTATTATCAAATATGTCACGCCTTGTTTATATCACACTTTTAGTGAAACAGAGGGTGTGATGTTATCAAGGTTAGACTGTAGATAGAAGCCTCAAAGGAGAGGGTTAACAATAAATGTGATGAGGTTGAACTCCATTCTTACTTTAAAATTTTAAAAATAAAATTAAAAAATCATACTCATCATCTTAGTGCCAATGAGAAGAGAAAAACGTACACATGATTTTGCCTTTTTTTACAGTCTAGTGCATCCTCAAGGATCTAATAGTACATTTGTATGGTTTTAGAAGAGTTGCTATGGTTTCTAATAATCTTTAGGGTGCTAAGGAAAAAAATTTATGGTTTAGAGAAATATTAAGGATCTGTAAGAAATTTTAGTATTTAGAGAGTATCTGTCGAGGATACTAAAGGATTCCCTAGATTTTGAGAAGAACATATGTGGTTCAATAGGAATCATATGGTTCTTTCCTTGTTCATTGGGGGATAGCCAACAAATTTAATTCATTATAGTTGTATATTCTTTGGAAATTTGGTCTTCATTGCAATTTGTACTATTTGGGACATGGATATGAAGTCTAAGTTTTTAGCTTGTCCATAATTGATCATTTTGTCTACAATTTGTAAAATATTTGTTTAATGAAAGTTTACTAAAATGTAATTAATATGACCTTTCACTAGTCATCGTACGATGGTCCAAAGGAAAACTCTAGCGGCCTTTGCCAATGTCATTAAGAAGGACTCAATCTATTTTACACTATTTCAAATATTAAATACAACAAATTTACTTTGATTCCCTTTGAGTGTCAAAAACAAACTCTTGTCTTAAGTATAATGTCCCAGTTCCAATTTAAATCAAGTCAAGCATTTTCACACATTATTGGGCACATATTAAACAAACTTCTTCCTTTCCACATGAAAATCAATGATTTTTATTTCCTTTCGGTTCAATTTTTTTGCCTATAAGATGTGGTATAAATATTCTTATCGACCATTTCGATTCTCATTCTAAAAAAAATCGTTTACAAAAATAATAAAATGTATGTTGGTAATCTTGAACTTTTTCTCTATAATTGATTATGTTTTTGAATATGCTTCAACCGCCTTGTGCCTCTAAACATTGGTGCACAAGGAACTTACATCATATACCACATGTCGGTATAAAATATAGACCTAGCGTAATCCAAAAATTCAACACCAATTAAAGCCAAAGCTCCCTGATTTTCTTAAAGCAAGTAGTAAATTTATAGGAGCTTCTCCTTAATTTCATATACTATAATCTTCCAATCCATATTGCAAAGTTTATGAAATATTGTGAGCATACTAATTTATTAGGCTAAATGGAAATCATATGGTCAACATTTGAAATAAAGCTTTTCTTTTCTTTTCCACTCTTTACACAAAAATGGATTGTTTAAGAATATTGTAATGAAAATGATTGTTGTCCTCTTAACCAAAAGTTGTGCTTCCATTCTTGGCCAAGTCATTTCTTGTCAAGTAAACAATTCCACAACGCAAAACCATCATAAAGTGTTGTCATGTCACCATTTTGGACCAAAGCTTTTTTGGTTGTTGGCCTTTACTATCTAGGCCATGAGTCATTTTCTCTTCTAAAATAATCATATTTCTAGAACCCATACTATGCTTGACAATGGGGCATAGAATGAAGTCACTAACCCTACTTCCCAAAGCCAATTTCTATTTTTGTAAAATCTCAAAAGTAGTAAAAGCCAAAAAAATTATCAAGTGGTATTAATTTCTAGTCAACAGTGTCATAGGCTTTAAACAAGTGACATGAACACATACATGTCATCCACAAGCCTTCCAAGACCTTCAAAACCTACATCTCACATAATACAAATAAAATGTGTAGTACTGCTTCACAACTCCTCAGTATAAATCCCCCTTCTCTCCCACTAAAAGAAACAATCCATGTACTTACAAAATTATTGGTCAATGCATAAGTCATGTGAGGAGAAACTAAACCCTTAAAGGACGATGATCGATTATGGTCGCTGACAAAATCTATAAGTGTCGTAGATTCTGTCAGAAAACATCTATGACCCTTGTAGATTTTGTCAACGACCATATTCGACCATCGTTGTTAAAGGGCTAATCTAGGAAGGGTATAGAAGTTGGAAATACGGGGTCTGCATTCCCTTCTTTAAATCAAGGTATCAAAGTTGGCAACATCAGGGCTAGTGGTCGGTTTGAAATTGTCCTACACTCCTCCACACACAAGGTTATAGAATAAATGTACTCAGACAACTAAATACATGTATTCATATGTACTTGGTGATACATACATTCAAATATATTAGTACAGGTTGTACTTTGGTTGTTGCGAACGGCACATTTATTGTTGGCTCTCCTTTGCGTCTTTTCTCTGCCTCACTCAACCATGGACTTGGGCATATTTGGAATACGTGACTATAGTCAATTCCCTCTACAATAGCCCCGGTTGTTTGGACATCCATTCATCATCCATGTTACATGAAGAACCTTGATTGTTGAAATTATTACAGTCAGCTTCCTCTACAACAATCCAAGCCGACTGTTAATACATGAAGTGGCTATTTGCAAGGGGAGCTAATTGTACAGCTGAATATATAAATTTGAATTTGGAATACAAATTCAAGTCTTCCGTACTTGATGAAACATAAGTTGTAATGCACCTCGCGCTTACGGAGGCATGACGAGCCACCCAAGTACATGTATCGTAACCTCCTTGGTAACCAACCAAAATCCATAACCGACACCTGTAAAATTGAGGTATATCCAACCCACTTCCATCCCATTACCATCCATCCAACTCCAAATGGCGGTTTGCTATTAGTCAAGACCCTGTACTTTGGTCGGCGCTTAACATAGAAGGATACCTATTGGCGACCACCGGCTAAACATGGCAACACATAATTCACATTTCATCATAAAAATATGAAATCACTTGGGTTGAAATTTTAATTCTATCATCTATCAATGAAAAATAAATGTATTATTGTTTGTTCTCTCCATGTATGCACATTGCTTAACTTGTTGGTAACGGGGATTTACCTTACATGCATACATGTATACATCATGTAATCCGGTGCATATATGTATGCATGTACATAAATATGTATGTGTGCACGTGTGTAGGTAGATAGGTATGTATGTATGTATGTATGTATGCATATGTAGGTTGGTAGGTATGTATGTATGTATGCATGCATATGTAGATAGGTAGGTATGTATGTATGTAAGTAGGTAGGTATGCAGGTAAGTAGGTATGTATGTTTGTACGTAACTGTGGTGTGAAGACGAGATATCGGACACTGTGAAACTGAGCCTAGCTCCATCAGATGTAAGAGCTCGAGATGTGGAGTGCCAGAGAAAGTGCAAAGTGCGCAACTCCCGAGATGCTGCCTCAGTACTAGCAACTGGACTATAATTATTACAGTTGTGACGGTGGACATGCCTCAGGTGGAAGCCGGCCTGCTTTGCTGACCTGTGCCATGTCATGCTTTGCCTTATTTTGTGTATGAAATTCACTGAGCCTAGCTCCATCAGAGGTCAATCCATGTGTTTGTGTGTGTTTGTGGAGGATTCCATGGAATTATATTATTGCAGATATCGATGTAAGGAAACCCTTTGGTAGCCAATCTAACCCATAACCGACACTTATAAAATTGGGGTATTTTTTATTACGTCCATCCCATTACCCGACCATTCAGTTTCAAATGGAGGTTTGCTATTAGCCAAGACCCCTTACTTTTGGTTGGCGCTTATGGAGGTACCTATTGGTGGCCACCACCTAAGTATGGCAACACACTTTGAAAAATCATAACTAAATCACATTTTATCCAAAAAAAATAAAATGAAATCACTTGGGTTGAAATTGTAATTTTATTGGCTATCACCAAAAAATAAATGTATTTCTATTTTATTCTCCATATATGCACATTGCTTAACTTATTGGTTATGGAGGGGTTTATCTTATCTGGTTGTCGTTGAACGTTTTGTTTCATGTTATATGTCTTGCATGAGGTGCTGGTAGTGAGATTTAGTAAGGTAGGACGACCTAAAACCGACTAGCGTCGTAGTACCGCTCTTTTATATACCCTTTCTACATGTTAGGGATGTAATATAGCATGTCTTCACATCACTCATCCCCTATAGGCCCTTGACAATTTCACACCAAAAGCACTTCAAAATTGTTGATTCTAATGCAATGAATAAGGAAGGAAACGAAACCTTATATTTATTCTTTTGACCGTAGGATCTCCATTAAGACTTACTAAGAAAATGGTTCATTTTCTTCCTTGCATTGAGTGGATTGACAAACTTTGACTTCACTTGGTATTCAATCTTTGCACTACACAAGGTTTAAATCTTTACCATTGTGTTGAGCATGATGTTAGTTCCATATGCAACAATTTTAAGAGGTAGAGAAGGGGTGTAGTATATTCAAACCAAGTGTGCAAGGAGTGGAGGTTCAAAAATTGTCAATTCTCGGTTTATTTTTTTGAGAGTTTAATATGCTTTAGAATGATAATCTAAAAGGTTGAAAAGAAGGTTTACACCACATATTGTTGTAGAGAAAATAAGAAGTGAAAAATATGAAGATCTGTAGGTTTTATGTAGAAAAAATGAAGTTTTAAACCCAAAATGCCCAAAATGTGCCTGAAATGTTTGGCTTGAGTTAAAATGTCTATTTACACTTAAGACAATATATTTTTTTGACATCTTAAAAGAAGGTAACATTCTCTACATGAATGGAAAATCTCAATGTCAACAGAGACTTCTAACAAAATTTTGGAGCCACCCGGAGTCTCCATTTTAAACTTTGAGTGGTACTAACTTTTAAACCATGAATCCAAAAATAATATTAAAAATATCTCCATGGAGCTCTTATCAGGGAAAATCTAGTATAAGAGCTTTAAAGATTTTTTAGTATTTTTTCGAATCTTAGGAACCTGCCCAAAATCCGACACGTACGTCCCACATACACTTGGGCTTTTAGGGTTATAATTCATTGTTCAATGCATAAGCCATTCAATGTCAAGCTACATTCCCCCCCCCAAATCTAGGTGCGGAAGAGTAAACTAGAAAATGTGAAAAGAAAGACAAAGGCCCCAAGAATCAATTGCAAAATTCATCAATCCACTTAAGCCAAAGATGATCAACAATAGAAATTAAAATTTGGCAACAAATTAATCATGTCCTAGATTTGCTTCCGGTACCAAGGAGAAGGTTTATCAAGCTAATGAATATTATAGAGGAGAGTAATACCTCAATTTTTGTAAGCATGGTTGTGTTGCAGAGATTGGATTCATCCTCTAGACCAAGACATGGCTTGATTGCCCGGTTACTAGATTCTTCCTAAATTCTAAGGGGCGTTTCACACTAAGCCCAAGGGCCGAACTCCATTGAAGACCAAACTATGCCGAGGGGCCGAGTTTTGGAGTTGTAAAAAATTATTAAAATTATTTTAATGAGAAAATGTTCGGCCCCTCGGCAAGAGTTTGGGTTTCTATTCTTGTTGGACCCAAACTCTCCTCAAGGGGCCAAACTATTGGCGCCAAAATTCTCAAAAAGTGCTGCCATGTAAGCATTTTGGTGCCCTTCGGCCCTTGGCCCTTGGCCCCTAGTGTAAAGGCCCACGGGCCGATTTTCAACTCTAGGCCAATCAAATTGCTAGAATTGCTCGGCCCCTCGAGCTCGGCCCCTAGTGTGAAACCCCCCTAAGATATACAAAGAGTTTGATATTGATCATTCATTTTAACAACATGCACTACTTCCAAGATACCTCACTTATATTCCTTGGTTTACCTAGTTAACATCAACGAAGGGTATTTAAAGTAACCCTTGTTGTACCCTATTCTATCGCGTAGGGCAAATTGACCCCTCGTTGGGAATTATCCGAGGGGGCCACAAGGTGGTGGGGCCAAACTTGGCCCCTAATTTACTTCTAGGGAGGCTAATTATAACAAGTGAGGGTCCTCTTGGATAAATGATAACAAGAGGTCCCAAAGCTGTCCCAAAAATCTAAAAAAGACTCTAGAGCCCCCAAAAGAAGAGGGCTAGAAAATGACCCCATGCAATTAAGACAGGGCCCACCTCAGGTCTCACAATGAGGGGGTGAATTTTCCCTGGGCTATTCTATCCCAAATGTTGGTCAAGAGTAACACAGCTTATTAGATTTTTCTAAAAGTGAAAGAGGGATCAACCCCTACTTTATGGTCTTATGTTAGTATCTGGTACCACATGGAGAGAGTGACTTGGCTTGGGAAAGGAATGTACAGTCGGCTCTCTATAAATGTTACTCCTCGGGAGCGGGATTTTTGGTAACACTTATGAAGTTATAACATATAACATTTATAGAACTAGATACCAACGATTAGTAACACTTACAAAAATAACACTTATGAAATACAATACCGATGGTTAGTAATATTTAAAGAAATAACACTTATGAAACTTGATAGTGATGATTAATAACATTTAATGAAATAACACTTGTAGAACTTCAAAGAAAAATCCATAACATATGGAGAATATGAAAGTTGAAAATACAAAAAATATAAACCATTATGCAACTTACTTCAACTCGTCTAAACTCAACTAAACTCAACTAATCTCAACTAAACTCAACTAAACTCAACTAAATTCAACTAAACTAAGCTTTAGCGAAGAAAGAATCCATAGTGGATGGATGGGTATCTTCCATACGGGCAATTGCCACATCTTGCAGAAGAGTTTGAACCAAGTTGATGTGTGATGAAACATCACGTGGTATTTGCTGAAGGATTTTCTACATAGTATGAAGTGCACCTTCAACAGGTTCATAGGAATTATTTAAATTAAAGTCTACCTCATAGTTTATGAACTCATGAGCGTCCATAACATCGCTATCTTTTAGGTATGAAGATAAAAGTGAAAGCCGATGAGGCATGCACCCATTTGGGAGTTTTTTAAAAAGAAGAAAAAAAACAGTCACAGCCAGCAATCAAACCTCAGCCTAGCAGGCCATGCATCCATGATGCGGTCGACGACATGCCTCTTGCATGCGGCAAACAACCACATCAATTTTTTTAAACAAACAAACAAATAAATAAAAATAAAAAATCACTATATGGCTTGCGATACCCTTCTCGAATATGGCTTGCAATGCCCCTGCAGATACTATTGGAGGAATCCTGACAGATTTTTTTTTAATAGGACAAATCTTCTCAAGTTCCACAAAAGATATGATATATATTCATGTGAAGTAATTAAAAATTTTAAAAACAAGTTCTACTGTGATGTTTTTGTCAAATGTAACACTTATAGAATCATTTTAACACAGGGGGGAGCGGAACATGTTATAACACTTAACATATAACACTTACTAGTGTTAATTTTGAGGTTTTTTTCGGGAGCGAGATTTTTAGTAACACATATGCAATTCTAACACTTATAGAGGTAACATTTATAGAGAGCCGACTATAAGATGGAAAGGAGGGATGGCTTGGGAAAGGAATGAAAGATGGAAATGGACGAGTTCGAGATGACCCTAAGCTGCCGGATGATGGAGGTGAGTTATCCAAGTAGTTGCAGATTCAATCCCTCGCCGTAGAATCTTCTTTCTTCTTGATGGCACCACGTAGCAAGTTGCCTGTGTAACAGTTTGTGTGTGCCAAAAAAGAAAGGAAGAGTTACCTTGCATGCCACCCCCTCCTTTATGGTCTTTAGCTAGTAATTGGGACAACATTGGAGTTGAATACTGCAGCTCGTGCTACCCTTGACGGGGTTTCACATATGGACCATGGAACCAAGGTACCAAGTGCTACTTAGTGCTACTTGCAATTTGATTGGTTAGAGCCTCAAATTGGTCTTGGTTGGGACCTTGGGGTTTCACACATGGACCAAGGTATCAAGGCACCAAGGGCATTTGAAATGCTTACATGGCAACATTTTTTTGGAGGTTTTGGCGCCAAGAGTTTGGTCCCTCAAGAGAAGTTTGGATTTCTATTCCGGTTGAGACCAAACTCTTGCCAAGGTGCGGAACATTTTTTTCATTAAAATATTAAGATTTGTAAGATCTCAACCGTTAGAGTAAAATAATAACTTATTTATCGTGGTTTTTTTAACCAAATATTTTACCTAGATTTTTTACCCAACTTTTTAATTCAATTTTTTTAATCTAAAGTTTTGAATTCAAATTTTCACCTAAATGTTTTTACGTGAAATTTTATGTGGTGGTGCGTGTGCTGGAATTTTATTGTGTAATGAGCATTTTGACCATTTTCTTGATTTTTTAAACCAAAAATGTGTTCCCTTATAGACTCCATGGCTAGAGAATGTGAGAGAGGAAAATTTTCATAAAAGTAAGACCCTTAGGAAGTAGATATTGACTTGGGATTTACCAAATGGGATGGGTCTCGGACTCTCAACTTGGTACCTTGGGCTTGCACACGTAGACGGTCCCAAACTCCACAAATTGCATATTTTAATATTTTTCCAACTCAAAAACTCGGCACCCCGGCATAGTTTGGTCCTTTGGGGCCTTGGTACCATGGTCCCTGTGTGAAACCCCCTTAGTAATTCCTCTTAGTGGCACTCAAAGGAATAGACAAACAAGTGAATTACCTCCAGAAAATCCACTGCAAGTATGGATATGGTGCATGTACTGTTGTACACATGTCAGGTATGTATGTGCATTTTCCATGATGCGCCCGAATCAAAGAGTGGGAGTGTGGATGACGTGAATGTGTGGAATCATCTATCATTTTCCCAGGCAGAAATCCAAGTGGAAGTTAGTTGACAGGCTGCACCTCCATTGCAGAGCTTTCCTGCAGTGCCCTCCATTGCAGGCTTGACAATTGATGCCAATTGTCGGGAAATCCATAATTGCTGCTGGAGTCATCAAATCGCTGCTGCAGTTTTCTAGGCTTGCCACAACTTGGAACAAGACTGATTCTCGAGCTGGCCCCTACTTTCGCCCCGAATTCAACCTAGTATTCTTTCCCTGGTTACCTCCTCCTTTCCACAGGTTTTCCCCCTGCCTTCTGGTTACATGCCCTCCCCTGCTCAGCCTTTCTCATTTCACTCCTCAAATAAGGTAAACACCCCGCCCCTAACCAGCAATGTGCATATATGTACGTTTATTTTTCAAAGATAGTTAATAAAATTCATATTATCCCAAGTGTTTTATATTTGTCCGATATAATGTGAATTAGATATGAATTATTAAATTGTGATGCCATGTTTAGTGAGTGGCTGCCTATAGGTATCTTTAGTAGCGTCAACCAAAAGTAAGGGGTCATGACTAATAGCAAACTTCCATTTGGAGTTGAATGAGTGGTAATGTATAGGGAAAGTCCCAATTGCAAGGGTCTCGCGGGACTCTCCTGGCGTAACACCTAGGATAGGTAGCAATGCCCGTTGCTTGTGTATACCCCAAGTTTGTTGCCCACACACCATACCACGTGTATCAAAGAGTCAATTTGTTTTCTCGGATTTTGTGCGGGAGGGATTTTGGGCATGAAGTTTTTGGGAGTCTTGCACCTGAGAAGGTTCTATCGGGTGAGGTTCGTCAGATTGTTATTTTTTGAATGCTATGCTAAGGAAAAAGGTGCGTTCTATACCTTTAGACATTGAATGCGTTCTATTCCCTTATCCTAAACCCTTCCATTACTTGTGGTTTTTGGCTAGCGATGTCCTAACACAAGGTAACACATTGTTCCATAAAATTTATGCAAATGTGCAATGGAAAAATATGCCATTGCTTTGAGTCAAAGTATAATGACCATGTCCACATAGGGTTAAATAAAACTATGTTGTACCTTTCAAATGCATCTATATTATATTTTGCAGAGTCAAAATTTTAAAAAGTTTTTTAGTGTCTTTTGTAGTATTAGAATTCAAGATCCTATGTATGATAAAAAAAAGTTGTTTTAGATTAGTCTCATAATATCTCATTGCAAGGAGTTAGTTTTGAAGTAGTTTTGGTGAAACATAGCCACGGTCCTTTAGTGTTAAGGATTAGATTGCAAGATCTTGAGTATAGTTGCAAATTTCAAATACATGGAGAATGTTTCCAAACTCGCAACCAAATCTTAAACATTTGATAAACATCTCTAAGTTGGAGGGTACTATTTTTGTGTAGTGGTCATCCATAAATACACCTCTATCTATGTCAATTATGAATCTAGTTCTCTTGTACTTCAATATGGTGGCAGGTGATTGGTGGGTGATATGAGTACATAATGGAGAGCTAAAGTTACTACCTTTATCCTCTCTATGAAAAGACTTGAAGAAACATTCAATATCTCCATGAATCCAATTAAAATGACATTTACAAAAATCAACACCATCACTATCCAACATGCAATGTCCATACTTTTACACAAACAAAAACTTGAAATAACCAACCTCTCCCAGAATTATATGATATCCCTTAAAAACCTTTCTAGAAGACACACTTATCCTTACAACCTACTCTTGAAATTGAGCCCTATGACTGTGGTTGGTCCTAGGTTCCTGGTTATATAGTGTTTATCCTCGAGAGGGGGGAGTAGTTCCATAAGAAGAAAAAAAAAAAAGGAAGAAAAATGCCGGTCCCCTCGGGGACCAGCGTGAGTAAAGTGTCTGTTTGTTCCACCACTAAGACCATGCCCACCAGACAATGAATTAGTAGTAAATGAATAGTTCCATACTACTGAACCCATATCCTGTGGACATGGTTTTAATGGTGGAAGGAACATACACTTTATTCACTATGGTCCCCTTTGGAAACCGGAGTTCTTCTTCCCTCCCAACAATCACAATGGTGTACGAGAATTCACTTTATAAAATAGCAATTCATTTTCAAATTTTTAAAAAGGATTTGAGCATCTAACTTTGGGATGTGGTTGTGGATATTTTGTTTTGTGGGGATCATAGTCATAAGTTTATCACAAACTTTATCCCCTAAGTGATCTGGCTGCAGCCCAATTTGGGTCGCATGTAGTTATAGAGCATGGTAATGTGTTTGGCTGAATGCCTGAAACGAGATATATTGCACATGGCCCCAACTTAGATTTCGAGACCTTCCTCATAATTTTTTGACTCTCCAATTGAGTTTCATAGCCTAAACATTGACATATTTTGAATATTATACAGTATACATGTGGTGTATATGCAAATTCAAGGACCTCTTTCAGCCGCCTAAAATTTTCTGCAAAAAATCAGAGACCTCCATGACTGTGAAAAATACCACAATTAAAACTTTATCCGATTCCTACTTGCCAAAAGTCACCTTTTTGTTCATGTGTTCCACTTTCCAAATATTACGACCTCTGCCTGGGTACATCGGATCAATTAGGGGTTAAACTAACGGGAATTATAGTGTCCTCTACCTCAACTCTTCAAGGACGTGAGCAAATTTGTACTCGGCGTAAACACCTTTCTCTGAAAGTGTCAATGGTCCATTGCGGAATCCTTCTAGTGGGTCGCAAAAAATCGTCCACACATACCCCATGTAGATGGCCCATCTGAAAAGTCAACGACCACAAATCGGGAGAGCAATTTTTACACAAAAATCGGGTGGAAATACCACTTGGCCCACATTGAATCTCATTTCCTAGGAATCTGTCAGACTGCACCTCAGTGTCTCACTACATTCGTTGGAAGCGCACACATCCACATAAGTTTCCAGAGTTCGTAGATTACACAACAACAAACTATCAGTAAAGCAATTTAAAGATTACTTCAAAAGTGACCACCTATGGGCATGTCATTCTTAAAGGGTTAGTAATTCCTTCCAATGTGTTTCAAGATGGATTTTCAAGGATGCAAACAACACAAAAAGTTATAAGAAACATTTCACTCTAGCTTGACTAAGGACCAAACTCCATCAAAGGCCAAGGTATGCCGAGAGACCAAGAGCCATTGTGAGCAATTGATGTGTATGGAAGTGGATGAGAATGTTCAATATTGGCCCAACAACTGGAGCCATTTCCTCCATTCAACAATTCCTAAATTGGCTAAAATTATCTGAAAAGTTACAATAAGAATTGGGATGCTAATAGTACATTGTTAAATTTGACAAAAAGGATGAAATTTGGCCAAAATGTTGACCAACATAATAAGTATTCAGACACCTTTAGAGGTGATATCCACCGGTATCACATAGGTATACTATGGGTATCATCTAGATATATCATAGATATATCATAGATATTGTAGGATATGATCTAGGTATCTCCACATATTATGTGCTTGAATAGCTTACTTAACTACTTCAAAGTGCAGGTTTGTAGCATTCTTGCTAATTTTCAGAAATGGATTCTGGGATCGCTGATTCCATTGTATGAAAGATAATTTCAAAAATAATCATATTATATAAAGGAGTGTGTCTGGCCCTATAGCTTTTACTCGAATTCCAATTGTAAAAAAGTTAAAGTTCATGGAAAGTGCCCATCAGGAATCCAGATAAGCCATCCCATACCCAGGAAGGTGGAATTGACAACAAGTACTTGTGCACATCAATCAAATCCGTGCTGAACCTGATGCGTACGGGCTGAAATTAAATGTACTTCCTGCATGGCTACCCTACGTCCATAATATCAGTGCATGAACCATATGCAAACAATGATTCAGTGAATTGTGTCTCAAATCCACAACCATTGTACTGTACAGTACCCTTCAATAAAGATACGTACTTTTTGCAGTCCTAGGGATAGTAACTTTCAGTGCTGCCAATTTTGACACCCTCTTGATGGTTAGAAAATTGTTAATGTACCATGAAATTTTTGGCACAAGATCATTTCTCTATTGACAAGATGTGTGCCAAAGTTCAAGGCCAGAAGATGAATGTAGAAAAAGATATTCCAAATTTACCAATATGTGTAGTTGTGAGCTATTCACTACTCCCAAATTGGACACCCTCATGAGGGCTGAAATTTGATATTTTACCATGAAAGTTTTATCACAAGATCATCTCTATGCTAATAACATGTGTGTCAAATTTCAAAGCCACATGATGCATATGATAATAGATTCATTCATCTTAGCACGTTGGTAGATTTTGATTTTTTTTCTTTTCTATAGTGGATATTTTAGATTTGAAATTGAGCACACATGTAATCAACATAGAGATGGCCTCATGTCCTAAATATCATGGGGAAAAATATAAAATTCAATCCATGGGAGGGTGTCAAATTGGGCAAGAGTGAAATGTTTCTTACAACTACACATGTTGGTAGATTTCAGAAATCTTTTGCTATGTAAGTATTCTGGCCTTAAAATTTGGCACACATGTATTCAATATGGAAATGGTTTTATGCCAAAAACTTCATGCGCAAAAACAAAAGATTTAATCCTTGGGAGTGTGTCAAAGTTGGCCAGGAGTGAAATGTTTCTTACAACTACACTCACAACTACACATGTTGCTAGATTTGAAATATGTCTCATTGTGTGGATGTTTTGGACTGTAAACATGTAATAAACACAGAGATGGTCTCATGCCAAAACTTACATGGACAAAAAAAAATTCAATCCTTGGGAGGGTGTCAAACTATTCTTAGTGCTACCCATGTTGGTAGATCTTGAATATCTTTTTTTATATTCATCTTCTGGCTTTGAAATTTGGCACACATGTTGTCAACATAGAAATGATCTTGTGCCAAAAATATCATGGTAAAATTACAATTTCTAACCCTCAAGAGGGTGTCGAAGTTGGCACCACTAAAAATTACTTTCCTTAGGAATGCAAAAAATACGCATATTTACTGAAGGGTATTGTACAGTACAATACCAGGCAAGTTTCATTCCTCCACCCGTACTCCAGCTGAAATTTGAAATTAAGCAGTGCTCTTGTAACTTGGAAATGACACCAAAGTCTCAAAAATGTATGGAATTGCAAACCGTAAATTGAGATTGGAAGATAATGAAGCCTCGTTTTATGGCATATATTTTTATAACATTGAAATAGTCAAAGCATACAACAATAGAGCATTTTGTGGCACTCTATCTACCATCTAGTACTATTGCCCCCTGCATTAATTATGGCCTTCATCCGGTGAGGCATGCTAGCAAGGAGAATTTCAGGAGTCTCCATGGATATAGCTTCCGATGCCCGCTCAATGCTTTTGAGCAATTCATCTTTGTTGTTTGGCTTGGTCTCCTTTTGTACAAAGTCTTTTAGAATCATCCACACATTCTCTATGGGATTCAAGTCCGGTGAGTTGCAGGCCATGTAATCTTCTGGACCTTATGAGCTTCTTGCCATTGTTGCGGTAACTTACTACGATGCACCGGGGCACCATCTTCCATGAGGAAAAGACTTTGAGGATCATCATGCATATTAAAAAAGCCACTCAATCGACCATCACACACAACATTTATATAATCAGCACTTGCCAGTCTATCGGATGGCATAATAACAATGGGGCACGTCTCGTAACGTGTTAAAGTGCCCCAAATCATGGCAAATGTGCGCCCAAAGAAGAAGAAGAACGCCGGTCTCCGAATATGGAGCCGGCGTGATTAAGTGTCTGTTCGTTCCACCACTAAGACCATGCCCACCGGACAAGGAATTAATAGTATGAAATTACTTCCCCCTCTCGAGGGTAGACACCCTGTGCGCCCAAATTTGAAAATGGGTGTTAAGCAATTCTATGAATAACGTTCATAAGGCCGTCGCCAAACCTTCCATTGCCGGGAATTTTTGTCTGTCTCAAATGAGGCCTCATCTGTCCATATCACATTCATCCAATCCAATGTAATCCAAGACTGATATTTCTTGGCAAATGCCAATCTATCAGCCTTGTGCTTGCCTTTAAGATATCGCTTGTTTGCTGCAACACGGCTACGAAATCCAATATGTTTAATCTCCTTCCTTAGTGTACGTACACAAACTTTCTCGGTCATCTTTTCTATGATAGAGACAAGTGGAATGCATCTCTTCTGTATAAGAATGCATTCCAATTCCCTTCTACCTCAATCAAGTAGTTTGCAACGTTGACGTACAACCTTACAAGGGACCAATGTTCCGTAATCATTGAATTTCTTCAAAACATATTCAATGGTGGAACGTGGCATGCCTAACTCTGCTGCAATGCTACATTGTGACATTCCTGAACGACTTATGCCAACTGTGACACCTTTTTCCTCTGTGCTCAAACGATGACCTCCCATTTTTGCAAAAACTTAAACAAAAGAAAATGCACGTGAAAATGCAAATGAACCTAATCAAATAAACAATAACGTACAATGTGCAAGGAACATCATACCACAATGTTATCAAGACATGTATTATATAATATGATTTGTTTGCCAAAAAATAGACTGTTAGATGGCCAAATCATCTTCCATTAATGCATTTCGAGTTCTAGCCGTCAATCACAAGAGGTACAGATGTGCACATAGACTGAAATTGGCCTAATCCTAAAGCATTCAAAAAATGAATTAACACTCTCAATTTGCAGATCTCTAAATGATACAAGCATTGTTACCTACGTGTGATCAATTCCGGTACTCCAAAACTTGTGAACTCCACTTGAGGACATAAAAGTTAGCCTTTACATTGAAATTGCTATCATTTACAAGATTTCATAACAATTGCATGACGATGGAAAGCTAAATCTACCTAGAGAGAGAAACAAAAGCTAGAAATCTAGGCATTCAACATCTCCTAAAACAAAATTTTTGTTGATTAATTGTATACTCAAGCTTCATTTGTACAAAGTTTCAGCTGAAAATAAGAAAATGCATGAATTCCATGTGCATCGATGTTTCTAGAAAGTGTGTATACAAGTTGCCACCACAATGACACTATTTGTTAATGTTGATTTTTTATTAAGATTTTTCTAGTATCTCATTGACTACTTAATGACACATGTTGTAAGACTACTAATCCTACCTGATGTTACTTATTAAAGCTCCTGAGTCAAAGAGGTGGGGAAAAGGGAGCGTTTTGAAGTAGCATGAGTGCGACTTATAGAAGCCAGTTTTGGTTGGGTGCCCTCCCAAGAGCTGAAAATTTGTTATTTTACCATGAAAGCTTGGACACAAATTATCTCGATGTTGACAATATGTGCATTAAATTTCAAGGCAAGAAGATGTTTTCAAAAACAGATATTCAAGATTTACCAACATGGAGTAGTTATAAGGAAAGTTTCAAAGATGCCTACTTTGACACCTTCCCAAGGTTTGAAGAAATTTTCTTTGCCCATGAAGTTTTTGGAGTGAAAACACATTTATGTAGATTACAGGTGGGAAAAAAATTCAAGTCCAAAAGATCCACACAAAAAATGATTCCAAATCTACCAACATGTGTAGTTGTGAGAAACATTTAAGGAGAAAACCGTTTCACAACTTCCAACTTTGACACCCTCCCTAGGGTTGAGATTTTTTAATTTCAACATGGAATATTTGTCACAAGATCATTCTTATGTTGATAACATGTGTGAAAATTTTCAAGGCCAAAAGATATATACAAACATAGGTATTCAAAATCTACTAACGTGTGTAACTACAATAAACAATTTAAGGAACTGGTGAAAATGTTGAAATATCTTTGACACCTCATGCTTCTTCATTGAACTTATTCATGTGACAAAATTCATAAATATAAATTTTGCTAAAAAAACCAATAACCTCTAAATTTAGAAGTATGGAGTTGTCTCATCAAGAAGAATCCACTTGCACCATACGAGCATGACAAGGTTTCTTGCTCTAAATATTTATTGAGCACTATTATGTAAAGGGAATGTTATGTGTGATTTGTGATGATTGAATGTTGGAATAATGGTGAGAGCAGAGAGAAATAGTGCATTGTGTGTGAGGCATGAAGTGAGTGATGTGATGCATGAGTGTTACTTACATTGGTAAAGTCATGCTTGGATCGAGTGATATGATGATGTGGTTATGCTTAGACTGATTATGTGGTTGTGTTTGAACAAATTATTTTGAATTGATTGTGCTTGAACTGGTTATACTTGAAATACTTATGCATGAACTGATTATGCTTGGACTAATTATGCTTAGACGGACTGTGATTGAAATTGTTACTGAGAGTTTAAGATTTTATTAGCCTTGTAAAAGAAAGTCCAGGATGGCAATTTCAGATAAAATTTGTGCATGCATCATAGGTATGAGTGAAGGAGGAAGTACCGGAGTTCACATTGCAGCTAGTGTCGAAGTTTCTGTTAGAATAGTTTAGAGGTTGGTGAAAAAGTTTAAAGAAGATGGAACTTACAAGTGCAAACCTTGTGGTGGAAGTCACACTACAAAATTTAGTGATAGAAATGTTTGTAGTATTTTGCGTTACTAAAAAAATCATCCTCGCTCATCAGTATCAAAGATTACCAATACATGCCCTACTCAAGTGTGGAAATACCATTCAAAGGCTCTTACGTAGAAATGGAATTTTCAATCAAATTGGAGTCAAAATACCTTTTCAACACCTCGTCACATATCTCAATAGCTAGCTTTTGCTCAGAAGTACCATGGATGGAGAGCAGAAGAGTGGGAGTGTATTGTTTAGACAAATGAATTTTCCTTGGAATTTGGGAATATTCCAAACAAGTTCATGTTTGGAGAATACATACAAGCATTATTCATTAAGTTGTATAGTTCCTACTTTTAAAAGTGGACGGATCTCCTTGATGATTTGAGGCGCATTTGCTTGAGGGAAAAAGTCAAAACTTGTTTTTATGCCAAAAATCAACGTTCTACAAAGGATTTTATGGAAGTGGTTTACAATGGGAAATTATTTCTTTTCATGGATAAAATTCCACGCGTAGTGCTTATGGAAGAAGGCGCACCCATCCATCGTAGCAAAGTATGTGAAGAATGGAGACAAATGCGCCTTCTTGAGCAGCTCAATTCGCTTGCAAACTCTACCAATTTCAATTCAATCAAGAACCTCTGGAAGATTCTAAAAGATGTTTTGCAATGTGGCAAGGCATGTCCTAGAAACACAGATGCAATAAAGATATTTCTTAAAAGAGAGTGGTAGTCAGTCAGTAATACAAAGTTCCTTCAATTATGTCATTCTATGCCAAAGTCTAGCTTTTGATGTTTGAAGCACCTTGATCTTTTTCCCACTCCAAAAAGTAAAGGTACGCACACAAATTATAAACATGACCTTTATGCCTATTCTCAATAAAATTCTCAAAAACTAAAATTTCAAATTTAGATTTTCAGAAACGTGCCCAAACTCAAAATACATGTATAAAACGTTCTTTACATTGGATAAACCCTTAAACATCAAAAGGTGCTACTAGTCGCCACAATATTGTATATGTATAGTGTCGTATTTGAACATGATAAGATTCTGATATTGAAATAACCATCCAAATGAAAGATGTTACTTGATGAATTTTGAATCCAGAAGTGCATATATAACATTTAATCCTTTAAACGTCAAAAGGTGCCACCTGGATCTCCTTATTGACCCTAGTCGAGCGTTGCACCAAACCTCAGCCTTAGGTGGATCCATTTTTTTGGCCTTGCCCGTTTTAGGATTCTAGAAGCTTTTTTGGGGATTTTTGGCCAAAATTAAGGCCTGCAGCCCCAAATTACCCTAGAGAGTCTTATCATGGATCAAAAAGGGCCGACTCCAACACAAAAATAGGGGCATGTTTTGTCCCACCCCTCCCAAGTCCTCCCGAGGTGGTGGCTTGGCTCAACGCTCGACCGGGGTCATTAGGCAAATTTGTGCCACCTGGTTGCCACAATATTCTACATATATATCGTATTTAAACATGATAAGGTTGAGTTATTGAAACAACATCCATATGAATAATAAAACATCATAATTGAAGAATCTTCCATCCAAGGTGTAAGTCTTGCTAAGCTTCAACACACTTTTTGTATCCTACAGAGTAAAATACGTCCCTCTACATATGATTCCCGACTGACGTTTAACCCTTCAACGTTAGAAGGTTCCAATGGTGGCCACAATATTCTACATGTATATCGTATTTAAACATGATAAGGTTGAGCTATTGAAACAACATCCATATGAATAATAAAACATCATAATTGAAGAATCTTCCATCCAAGGTGTAAGTCTTGCTAAGCTTCAACACACTTTTTGTATCCTACAAAGTAAAATACGTCCCTCTACATACGATTCCCGACTGACGTTTAACCCTTCAACGTTAGAAGGTTCCAATGGTGGCCACAATATTCTATATGTATGGTGTCGTATACAAACAAGATAAGGTTCACATTGATTGAAATGACCCCCAAATGAAAGATGTTAGTGGAAGAATCTTCAATTCAAAGGTAGAAGTCTTGCTAAATTTTAATATTTTTTGGTATTTTATAGAGTAAATACGTGCTGGTAGATACAATTCCAGACTAACGTGTAGGGATTAAGGTCACCACAATTCCCATAAACCCTCCGCCCAAAAAAGAAGAAGAACTCCGGTCCTCGCTGATGGGGCCGGAGTGAATAATGTGTATGTTTGTCCACCACTAAACCAATGTCCACCAGACATAGACTTAGTAGTATGGATCCCTCCTCCCAACTTCCTACAAACACTTATCTATAAGTTCGCAGCAAAAGGAACTTTCCATCGCCACTGGGACCACTCAGATGTACCGGGTCCCTAGATGGTGTCAACTCTACGACTGTGGTAGACTCCTACGTAGCTGGTTTTGTCTTGGCACGAGGAAATACCGACATCCAGTGATGACGTCACCCCTGATGGAGATCGTGACGTCACCTCCTGTTAATACACGTGCTGAATCAGATGCTTACTTTCATATAAAACAGCGACAATCCTCATAAGTCCACTCGGCGCACTTACTAGTAAGTGCACACCTTGGTGGAATTCGTAAGCTGTATAACCAACTAGTAAGAGAACCATCTAGAATCCGACAATTCAGACCTTGACGCGAGAGGCGATGGGACGAGCTCCGGGCGCGAAGGTTGGTGATGGCGCTCTCAACAAGGGACCGTGGACGGAGGAGGAGGACGCCGTGCTCGCGGCCTTCATCCAGGCCAATGGCGAAGGCAATTGGCGCACGCTTCCCAAGCAAGCAGGTATTTTGTGGAGATGCGGTGGGGTTTTGGTTTTTTGGAGAGGCGTTTCGTGGATCGATTGGTTGATCGTTGTGTGTTTCTGGACTCTGTGCAGGTTTGCGGAGGTGCAGGAAGAGCTGTAGGTTGAGGTGGATGAATTACCTGCGGCCGGATCTCAAGCGAGGCAGCTTCTCCGCCGATGAGGACGCGCTCATCATCATGTTGCACTCGCTTCTTGGGAACAGGTGGGGAGCCTGAGAGGAAAGATTAGGGAAGTTTTTTTTTGGGAGGGAGAGTTGATTTTGCGTTCCGGCGAAGAGGATTGCATGTAAGATGCGGAAGTTGATTTTAGTTGCTTTCTCTCCCTGCTCGTGAGCTAATTATTGCGGCGCGTCATGTGCAGGTGGTCGATGATAGCCGGCCGCATCCCCGGCCGCACAGACAACGAGATCAAGAACTACTGGAACTCGCGCCTGCGGCGGAAGCTGAAATCCTCCGCGGATCATCACTCTCTGGAAGCCGCCATGCCGCTCTCGTTCGCTTCGCCGAGACCGGAGCAAGGCGCTCCATCCGACGAGGCTCTTTCGTCCGGGCTCCCCTGCACCTTCACAGACTTCACCACGCCTTCTCCGTCGGAGCCGAGCAGCGACGGGACGTGCAACTTGGAGGAGTCCTCCTGCGACCATTACTACTCGGCGTGGACGCCGGCGCTGGAGGACGCCATATCCGTGAAGCAGGAGTTCAACTACACGTGCTCCTCCGCGGAGAGCGTGCTGTTCAACATTCCCGTCGACAACGACTTCTCGAGCTGCCTGGAGTTCTGCCTGGACGGGACGAAGTCGCCAGGCTTGCAGAGCCGGAGTCACAATCTGGTGAGTACTAATTCTTCGTGGCCGACCACTCCTTGCTATCTCAGCGATGGATTTTGGTGAGATGATGCGTGATTATAATTAGTGCAAGTCTTGATTAGGATCATGTGTGCATTTTCAAAGCTGCAGCAAAGAAGCTGGCATTGGATCTGCTCAAACTCATTCATGCCATCTTGTGCGTGCTCCCCTAAGTACTGGGATGCATGTTGTTTAGTGAGGGTGGAGGAAGACTAGTAAGTTAATTAGGGACCAAATTCTTTCGAGGCTCTGGCTGGTGCCAGATTGTATTATATTGTACATTTGATACGGCTTCGCTTTTTGTCATGACATTCTGATCAACTGACGTGTACTACTCCCACTTGCATCACTTTTGTAAGGCATCTTACTTTAGGTTGTGCCTTGGGGTTTTTAGTGGGATCCCTTCATAGGTTGTTTGTTCTCTAATTATAGTTGGTAATTGAATGTGTCAAGTACCCGGCAATAAGTATACGTTTATGTACGTTTCCACAGGACATTGCTGCCAACTTTGACACCCTCCTAAAGGCTGAAAAATTGGGCTAAAATTTTGGGCACAAGATCATTTCTACATTGACAAGATGTGTGCAAAATTTCAAGGCCAGAAGATGAATACTATAAAAGATATTCAAAATCTACCAACATGTGTAGTTGTGAGCTATTCACAGCTGCCAACTTTGACACCCTCTCTAGGATTGATTTTTTTTTTTGGTACCATGAAATTTATGGCACAATATCATCACTATGTTTGTAACAAGTGTGCCACATTTCAAGGCCACATGATGATTACAAAAAAAGATACTTGAAATTGTTTCTCAAAGTTACATATGTTGGTAGATTTTGAAGATAGTTTTTTGTATTCATCTTGTGGCCTTAAAATTTGGCACACATTATATCAACATAGAGATGATCTTGTGCCAAAGTTTCCATGGTCAATTCACAATTTTTTAGACCTAGGGAGGGTGCCAAAGTTGGCAATAGTGAAATGGTTTCCCTTATTGTTTCTCACAACTACACATGTTGATGGATTTAGATTTTTTTCTTTTCTTTTGTGGATCTTTTAGACTTAAAATTAAGCACATGCACAATAAACATAGAGGTGGTCTCATGTCCAAAATCTCATGGAAAAAATAAAAAAATAAATCCTTGGGAGGGTGTCAAAGTTGGCAGCAGTGAAATGTTTCTCACAACTACACATGTTGGTAGATTTCTAAAATCTTTTTTATGTGTATACTTTAGCCTTCAAATATGGCACACATGCAAAAAACATAGAGGTCGTTTCATGCCAAAAATTTCATGGGAAAAATTAAAAAATTCAATCCTTGAGAGTGTGTCAAAGTTGTCCAAGAGTGAAATGTTTCTCACAACTACACATATTGGTAGATTTGGAATATTATTTTCTGTGTGGATCTTTTGGATCTTTTGAAATTGTTTGCACATATAATCAACATAGAGATGGTCTCATGCTAAAAATTCCATGGGCGAAAAAAAACTCTTTCAATCCTTGGAAGGGTGTCAAAGATGGCAGCTGTGAAACTTTTCTCACAGCTACACATGTTTGCAAATTTTGAATATCTTTTTTTGTATTTATCATCTGGACTTGAAATTTGGCGCGTTGTCAACATAGAAATGATCTTGTGCCAAAATTTTCATGATAAAATGACAAATTTTCAGCCCTCAAAAGGGTGTCAAAGTTGGCAGTAGTGTAGTGTGGAAACTTACACAAGCAAAAAGAACGTATACTTATTGCCGGGCACTGTATATGGCTAAGTTAACTCTTAAACCTCACTTGGAAATTGTATACATATGCACGTATTTTACCTGTAGAATACAAGGAAAACTGTATCAAAGTTTAACAAGACTTACACTTTTGGGTTGAAGATTCTTCAACTAACATCTTTCATTTGGAGATCATTTCAATATCTAAACCTTATCATGTTTAAATACAACACTATACATGTAGAATAGTGTGGCCACCACCGGGTCGTCTAACATTTAAGGGTTAATGTGCTTGTATTAGTAAATCTTTGTTGTTGTTGTTTCAATAAAAAAAAGATTGGATTGACTACTTGATAAGAAGGATAGTTTTAATAAATGTCATGGAGTGTGAGCCCATTAGCACCCACCTTAATAATGTTGTCCACTTCTATACCTTTCCTTGATTTCTCTCCTAAAAATCTACAAAGGATATTGAGGTGAACGACATTACAAAGGTGCGTGCTAATGGGGTCAACAAACCTTAGCCCTTAAGTGACTAGGGACTTTTCCCACAATCTTAAGATTTGCATTGACTTATTTAACCATACAAAATTGAACTAAATTCATGATGGTTGTTCAACAAAAGTCACATTTCAAAATCATATTCAAGGTGTATGAAGTACAACATAGTATGTGGTATTGTATTTGTAGACATTCAATTTGTATATTTGGCAATGTATTTCAAGGTATTCCAAGAGTCCTATACTACCAAAGTGTATTTGAAAAGTGTACGCTTAATATGTGTACAAATAAGAACTTCATAGTTCACAATGACCTAGTTCCTCATGGATTTCACGCAAATGGATATTAATACACCAGAAACCATAAAGTAGACACGTGGTCTCTAAAGAGGTAAGAGAATGGAGTTTACATGCGTAGTTTCTTTAAACCTAGATATTAAGTTGATGCTAACTCTAGTGACATTTCACAAACTTTGGCATCTACAAAATCCAGGGATGTAACTTGGCATTTGTTGTTCCTTCAAAGAATGTGAAATGCTCCCAGAGTTATAAATATAGTGATTGAAGCTAAATACCACATTTTAACCCATATACTGATATAACACATTTTTGAGCCCTTCGATGCTTAGCACATGTGAAACACATGCTTAACACATGTTCAGCACTTTGATGTTCCCTATGACAAAATGTGAAAAACACATCATCTAAAACAAAATGCTCTCCTGCAGAAAGATTCAATGTCCAGAGTCCTGACTACAGTTGCGTTAACGTGTTGCCTTCTGACAACTAGAGGATAATATATTATCTGAATCTGGAAGGAATGAATGATTCAGAGTTTTTTGTTTTTTTTTTGGATACAGAGTTGATGTTGACTAGGCCAAAAGACTTTTGAAATAGAAGAAGGGTCTGTTTGCACTTGGAGGTATGTAGAGTTGTTTAACCCTTTACTGCCCACAAGACCCAAAATGGGACTCTAGAGGTGTTAAACTTCAATTTGCATGAAATCCATGAGGAATTAGGTTGTGAAATTTGAAGTTTAGATTTGCGCACACATTACATGAACACTCTGCAAAATCGGATCATGATTTGGAGTTATAGAACTCATGGAAAAGCGAGGAATACAAGAAAGTATACATCGAATGCAGAAGAAGAAGAACGTCGGTCACCAGAGAAGGGACTGAAGTGAATAAAGTGTCTGTTCGTTCCACTACTAAGACCATGTCCACCGGACAGGGAATTAGTAAGTTGGGACTACTTCCCCCTTTCGAGGGTAGACACTATGAAACACGTATCCAAAAACCAGTGAGCCCGTCACCCCATAGGGGTAACTAAAGGGCGTGGGAGGTGTGGGGGGGGGGGGAGAGAGTGAAAAGAGGAGAGAAAATCTTAGTGGGGGTGAGGATGAGGAGGGGGGTGTGTTTTCGTAAATCATAGTTTACGATGTGGTGGAGAGGTGGTTTTACGATGGGTCTTGTGTATTGGGGAGGGCTTGGTTGTTTTCAATTTTGCGTTTATGAAGAAGGATGGACATAGCGTGTTGTATGGCAATAACGTTGATGTTCTTGAAAGTGTTTTTGATTGTATTAATAGGAATTTTGAAGGTATCTTCTAGGGTGTTTATGGATGGGATGAAGGTGGTGGCTCGTACGCCGGCAGTAATTACCATAAGGGGATCCACTTTCCATCCGCGGGCAATGATGTCATTTATAAGGGGTTGGTATTTATTAGTTTTGTTTTCTATTGTTTCTGGGGAAAATCTATCATTACAATATGTAAATTCGACGAATTGAATGGTATAGTTTTGGGTTATGTGGTTGGGTGGGGGGTCATTGTATGGTAGGCCTCTAACGCATGGTATGTCCGGTCTGAGTCTGGCATTACAGTGACATCGTTGGGTTTCGCATATACATGGGTATAGCCATGATGGGACTGTGTTTTCTTGTGGTTTGTTGTTAAAGGTGCCTGCATTCATGAGGGTAAAACATCTCGATTTATTACTAGAGGTGATCAGTTTGCGGAGTTCCCATACGGCTTTGTTATGTCTTTTGATAATTAGGGAGTGTATGTGGTGGTTATGGCATCTAAGTAGAACATGTAGCCACGTGTCGGGATCCGTGGATGTGCATATTGGGCATGTTATAGATGGGAATCTTTCTACTCCAAAAAAGAGTTGTTTGCGGGCGTTTCCCATGTATTGTCCGGTACGAAATTTGATAAGGCATGTTATTTGTGAGTTGGTGATGATGGGGTTTTCCCAAAAATTTGTAGAGAGTTCATTGTCTATGTCCTTGTTGTTAGTCCATTTTTCTATATTGAAGAAGTTATCAGAGATTGTATCAAGGTTGTTATATAAGTCCTGTTTTTTGAGGTATTTGTTTAGGAATCTTACTGGGCCTTTGTCCGGGGTGTCTTCTTTGGAGGGCCAGTCTTCCTTTTGAAAGTAATATGGGGTGGCGTGGGCATGTTCGTGTGGATCCTTGGCATTTTTGTGTGACTTTTCTCGTCCCTCTTTTGCTAGTTTGTCGGCTTGTTCGTTGCCATAAATATCGGCCTGGGCTCGAACTTTGTGGATGGTTGTGATTTGTCTTCGTTTGAGTATCATTTGGACCATAGATTTTAATATAATTTTGTCAGGGTGGCTATTGTGGAGGGTAGGATGTGTTATTTGGGTGTTTAATAGGTGTAGTGCGTTAATGCAATCCGTAAATATTTGTGCTGGTTCATTATTGTATTTTGTTGTGATGATTTCCAATGTTTTGTGGATGGCCATGAGTTCTGCTCTGAGAATGTTTTGTAGTCCATGTAGTCTTTTGGCTAATTTGATTTCTTTCGTAAGATTAAATATTCCATATCCGGCTTTTTCTCGACGCCAATTACCTGGACTAATTTGTTCTGGTGGTTTGAACAAGCCATCGGTATAATAGCTATATGCGGGGTCAAATTTTGATGAGGTGATAGTTTGGTAGTCTGAGAGGGGTGGGGTGATATGGTGTAATCTAGTGTATTGTTGTTGTATTTTAGTTTTGACCATTTTTTGTTTTTGTTGACTAATGTTTGTATGGGTGTTGGTGGGGCCGTCGTTGTGTATAGCGGATTTATGTTAAGAATTTTTGCTATGGAGGTGAGTTCGGCAAGCTGTATTGGGGTGCCAAGGGTTTGGTTTTGGTGGTGGACACATATTATTTGTAATGTAGAGGGTTCAATTCTAGGTTTTCTTAGTTCAGGTGGGATAGTAGGTTCTTTGTATGGGATTGAGTCTGCTTCAAGTATTACAATGATTTGGGAGTCTGCGAATGGGCTTGGTTGTGGATTGGCGTTCTGGTACCAATTTTTGTCTGGTGTGATAATGAGTGTAGATGTGTGGTGTGGGTCGGTTTTAGGAGCAAGTCGGGCCCAATGTAGTGCTTGTCGAGTTTCTTCCTCATTGTGGGGGTGAGCTATACCTTTACCGGCCCATTTATGTTCAAAGGCTTTTCCCAAGGAGCCAAATATTTTATCTCTTTCAAAAAGTGAATAGAATTTTTTTAATTTGGTGGGGCATGTGACGGGGGAGGAGAAGTATGATTGTTCGATGTTAAAGGATGCGATTAGTGTGTTTAGAATAGGTGTGGATATGGTATATTGTGTATTTTTGAGGGGGTTATTTTTAGGGATGTGGTATTTGTATCTTTGGTATAGCCAAATTAATTCGGTTTCAAATGGTTGGGTTATTGGTTCAATGTTTGTAGGTGTTTGTAGTTTTATGTTGTATTGGTTCCATAGCCATTGGAGTCTGTCAATGGGAATAGTGTATAAGTGTCGGCCATTTGTTTCATATAGATGGGCTTGGTTGTTTTCTATTTTAATTGTGTTCGAGATTGTGTTAATATCATTTTCGGGGTTACATTCTGTTGTGTAGATGTTTAGGAGTGGGATGATTATTGGTGGGGTTACGGATCTTAAGTCTTGTGATTGTTCTTGGGGGTGATGGGCTTGAATGATTTCCGAGTAGAATTTATTTTTAGTTTTTTGATAATATTCTTTTAGTTTTTCGGTGTTATATGTGGAGGTATTGCAATCGTGTCTTGGGAAGAGGTTTCTTTGGGGAAGCCACTTATTGAAGGTGTTGTCGTTGTGTTGCCACTGGCATAGGTATTTTGTATAGTTATTTTGTATTCCGTTAGTATCTATATGTTGTATATGTTTATGTTGTATGATGTTATTAATAGGGTGTGTGGTGGGATTTTTAGTGATGTATGTTGGGGGGCGGGGGTAGTGTGGATATAGGGGGGTGGGGGGATGGGTTGGTGGTGGGATAGTTCTTGGGAGGATGTTGTTGTTTATGGATATGAATGGGTCTAGGAGTGTGTAAGAGTATTGGTGTATGTTGGTAGGGGTCTCATTTGTAGTTGTAGTTGTGCATGTTGGGTGGCAAAATAGTTGTTTGGCGATATTTAGGGCATTTTTGATTAGTTTGGATGGGGTGAAGTGGAAGGTTTTGAAGTCCTCATTATTCATGATGTGTGTGCCGTTTGGTAGAGTGATTTGTTTTAGTTCGAAGATGTTTTTTGAGAGGAGTTTATGTAATAGTTTTTGGGAGAGTTGGGTGTTGAGTGTGTTATGGTTTTGTGATTCTTGCCGCCATATTATTTCTAGTGGTGATTTGTCGTAGAGGAACTTTGGGAGTGTATACTTGAGGTGAACTTTGGCTACGTGTTTTAATAGGAAAAGTGTGCGAGTTATTGGTGATCTTGTACAATTCGTTTTTTAAATTCTGGGTATATTTTCGGCACCTCCAAATTGGGCAAGTATATATTGAGTTAGTCCAATGTATATTTTCCCTAGTCGGCCTTTGTCATTTAGGGCATTTTGTAATTGTTCTCCTATACATCGGAGGTATGCATTTTTTAGAGAGAAAGCTTCGAGACCATATAGGTTGTGTGGGAGTTGGGTTAGTGCGTTAGACATGCATTTTGGCATGCCACAGATGGTTTTTTGTATGGCTGTTACTTTTTTATCAAGTTTTTTGATAGCTGACATAGAGTATGGTACAACGTAAAAACTGTATGCTATACCCGGGCGTATTACGGTGTCAACCATTTTAATCTTTTGTTTCATAGTAGCCCGGCATGTTGTTAGTTCTTTACATTGTTTGATAAGTTTTGAGGTTGTGGTGTGGATTTGGATTTTCCATTTTAGAGAGGGAACAAGGTTTATGCCTAGATATACATATGATTCATTTTGGTGTAGTATGGGGATTGGTTGGCCTTGATAGTTGATGTTAGAGGCTTGCATTAGAGCTTTGAAGGTAGTTGGGTTTGTTTTGGATTTATTTGGACATCCAGTGGCGGCGCATTTTGAGACGCCTACGTCCATACTGGTCCATCTACAGTATTTATCTATTTTATCGATTTGTGTTTGTAGTGGTTTTATTGTGTTAGTTATGATGGCTAAGTCATCGGCGTAAGCTGCGAAATTTATGGTAATTTGCGATGTACCAAAGGTGTATCTATTATTGCCTCGTTCTAGCCATCTAATTAGTGGTTCTAAAAATATGATGAATAAGTATGAGCTAAGGGTATCTCCTTGTATGGTACCTCTATGTATGGGGATAGGCTTGGTCTTTCCAAAATGTTCACCTGTGTAGTACGTGGATGATTGGGAGTAAATGTTTCCGACTAGTGTAGTAGCATCTTTTGGATATCCGATGTCATTCATTATAGCTAGTAGCCGAGCGTGGTCAATAGAGCCGAAGGCGTTTTTGAAGTCAACATACAAGATATATATGTCTTGATTTGTGAAACGTGCATCCTCAAGTGCTGCTATTATGGTTTGTATTTGTCTGGAGGTGCTTCTTTCTGCTCTGAACCCTTCTTGACTTTTGTGTAGTATTCAAAACTTTTCCCCGTATGAGGATAGTATGATGGTGTAGAGTTTGTATATTGTGTTGGCTAATGCAATTGGTCTATGATTTGGTAATATTGAGGGATCTCCTTTCTTATATAGTAAGATTGTTGCGCTTGTTTTCCATGAGGCTGGTATTTATTTTTGTTTGTAACAGTGGGAAAAGAATAGAAACATGAGTTTATGAAATCTAGGGGGCATGTTTTTAAAGATTGAGTTCGGTATCCTATCTGGCCCTGGGGCTTTGTTATTTCCGAGGTTGCGGAAGCATGTGTCATATATGGCTTTATTAAAGTATGTGTGTAAAGGGATTTCAGGTTCGCCTCGTTTGTCTAAGGTAAATCCATCTAGATCGTGCCATGGATATTGTCGTACTACACATGTACATTCTATTGGGTGTTGTGGTTGGTAGTTACATGTGGATACCATGGGTCTATTATTCTTGGTTTGTTGGTTGAATATTTTGTTTGCAATGTCTTCCGGACTAGTTAGAATGTTGTTATTTAGGTCAATGATACAGTCTAGGGGTGGAGATTCGGATTTTTTTAAAGACTTTCCGATTTATTTTTTTGGGGCTAGTGTTGTGTAATTGTCTGTATTTTGAAATGGCCTTTTTAATGTTGTCTTGAGAGTATTTTGTAGTTATTTTTCGGGCTTGTATATTGGCATTTTTTGTGATAAGTGCAATGTCTCTTACCCATGTGTCGTGAGGTAGGCCTATGGGGGGTGGGGTAGGGATTAGGGAATGTTGCAGGTTCATTATTTCGTTACATATGCTGTGATTGCGCCAATGTGGATTTTTTTTTACGATTCTAATGGTTTTCCGTATTATATGGTATGTGGCGAGGTGTTGTTTCCAGATTTTTGAAAGTTTGCGGGGTAGATAACCACCTTGTTGAGATGTTCGGTTTGTCATTTTAGGTATTGGTAGCGCTTTACAGGTTTTTTCTAGAGTGTCAGAAATATTATTGACGAGTGTGTCAAGAATGTGGCATGTTTCGTGCTATTGTGTCTGGGATAGTTGGTTGTTATTTTCCATAGTGTTTATGAGGTAGTCAATTTATATGGAGTTTTTTTCAAAGAATATTGTGTTGAATTTTTCTAAGTTATCTTTGGGGATGGGGTTTAGTATTCGTATGGTTTCATTGTTTGTGGTTATGGGGGTACGGTTAACTAGTACGTTGTTCGGGATGTGGAGTTGTATGGGCGAGTGATCTGAGTTGAGAATAATGTCTTTGTTTGTGGTAGAGGTGTATTGTGTATTATTATTTGTATTTATATAAAGCCATCTATTAGGCTCCAGTCACTATAGTTGTGTCCGCCTTGTCTAGAGTATTGTGTATCAGTGTTTATGTAAGTGAAGTCTAGATTTTCTGTAAAGTGGCGCCACTGATAGTCTATGTTTTGTGGAGGAGTATTATGGTTTCCATTTTGTCTTCCAATTAGAGCTATATCTCTATTGAAGTCTCCGCATAACATGTAGTTGTGGTTAGGGTTGTTATTTATTTGGGATGTAATATTGTTTTGTATATCAATATCAAATCTGATATCATCTGGGTGGGAGGGCATATATATGTGAAAGATTAACCATGGTTGTAGTGGTTGGTTATCGATTTTAATTATTTGAAGGTAAGGAGATATGTGCATAGGGGTAGGATTTTTTTTAATGTTGCCCGGGAAGGCGTATTTTTTGTGTATTAGTGTGAGGAGGCCACCTCGGCCTGGTGTGTATGGTCTGCGTTGTTGGATGCATCTTGTTAGTGCATGTGTGTTATTAAGGATAAGTTTATAGTCTTGAAATATGTTTTGTATGTATTTTGTAGATTTTGTGGCCGTTATTTTTGTTTCTTGTATAACTATGATGGCTCGTGGTGTATTTGTCTGTGTGATAAGGGTTTGTAGGCTAGGGAGAGCAATGTTTAGAGATGAGGCGTTCCATGTAATTATGTATGTGTTTTCATTGATTGAGTTGATGTTTTGGTTTTGTGGGAGAAGGTAAGGGGAGGGGGGCGGTGGGTGGGTGTATTCTGGAATGGGGTCGAAGCATCTTAGTGATTCATTGATTAGGTTATTAGGAAGGTAAGGGAATTTTTGTTTCAATATGTTATTTGATGGTGGTGTGGTTTGGCTATGTAAGAAGTCGTATAGTTCTTTGTGTATGGAGTTCTCATGTTTTATGATATTTGAGTTTTCGTCAAGGAATTGTGTATAAGGGTGTGGGGTGTGTATATGTCTTTCGGGTGGATTTTGTAAGTTTGATAGGGTGTTTAATAAGGTGTTGGACCATGTGATTGTGTTTGGGTTTGGTGTGTTTAGAATACGGTTACACTCGTCTATGTTTGGGTGTATGGTGACTACTAGGGTGTATAGTATGTGTGTTGATGGGTGTCTGTTGTTGTTGTTTTTTTTTGTTGAATATATTGGGCAATATTGGGGTATGTTGTGTTGTATAGTTGGTGCAATATATGTGTGGGTTTTAAAAGGGTGCGAAAGTTTTAGCAATGTGTATGTACTCCGGTTGTAATTTTATGGTGTTTGGTGTGAAGTATATTTTTGCATTTTTTCTGTGTGTTGGGGGATGCCTTTTTAGTATGTTGGGCATTGGTCCCGGGTTTGTTTCTATATCTCCACTTAGTAGTAGTATGGTTTTGTAGTGTAGCGGTATCATACGTTGTTTTATTGTTTTGTATGTGTTTTTTGTGTATTTTTTTGTTTGTTTGTTTGTTTTTTGTTTTAGTTTTTTTATTTATGTATGTGTGTATGTTTTTGTTTGTAGGTTTGGAATGTAATTTGATGGTGTTTTTGTTAAAGTGTGTGTTGGTGTGCTTAAGGTTTATTGGGTGTTTTGTTAGTATTGTTAGTATGTTTAGTGTATGTTCTGTTTTTAGTTTGTTCTTTCTGTTTGATATCAAAAGTATGGTGTATTTTGTGGGCGCTTCATATGTTTTGTGTTTCTGGTGTTTTGGTTTTAATGTGTTTTTTATGTTAGCACATGTAGGTGGAGTGTTGTTGGGTGGAGGTTTGGTTTTTTGTATGTATTTGGTGGTAGACAAATTGGTTTTAGGATATTTGTTAAGGTGTTTATGCATGGTTTTTCTAAATTGGTTTTAGGATATTTGTTAAGGTGTTTATGCATGGTTTTTCTTTGTTGGTTTGAGATGGATAGTGTGGGAGTATGTTTAATTTTTTTGGTGGCTTGGTCTTTTGTTTTGATTATTGGTTTGGAATAGGGAGTCTAGTTACGAGATTTTTTGTTGTTATTTTCCTTATTTCATTTGTTTTCGTTGTAATTATTTTAAGTTTTTCTTTAATAATTTGGTTTTTGTTTCTGATTTCTTTTAGACCAATATTGTTTTTGGTTTTTGGTTTTTTAATTTTATTTGGATTTATTATTATTATTATTATTATTATTTTTTGGATTTTTATTATATTATTACTATTATTATTATTATTATTATTATTATTATTGTTATTATTTTGTTTTGTTGATGTATTTTTGTGTGCATTTCTATTTTTGTTTTTATAATATTTTTTGTTTTTGTTTTTGTTATTATTTTTATAATAATAATTACTATTATAATTTTTTGTTTTTAAGGTAATAATACTATAAATTTTGTTATTTTGAATATTTATTTTGAAGGGCATATGTTGTTTTTTGATATTATTATTATATATTAGAAGCAACGATTTTGTTTCTAGCGAAAATTCGCCTAAAAGCGAAAAAATTTCACCCAGGGCCGGAATTACCGTTGGGGACAAGAACTTCAACCCTAGTAAATCGCCAGGATTGGCTGAAGTTCACACCACCTGTCGCCTGATGTGCTCGGATTCTTCAAGTCTGTCAACTCAGTATCGCCAGAAATGTCATAGTCGTGGTGCAGCCGTTGAGAAGACTTGTCGCCAGCCTGCGAAATCTCAGCCGCCCGATTGCATCTGAATCGCCAGATGGAGTTCATTTGTTTCCGGATCGCGCCACTTCTGTAAGCCGTATCGCCACCTTCGCGCATCATTCACCACCGTGCTGTTCTGCACGTATCGCCAGAAGCACAACGGTTTTTTTTCAGTCTGTCGCCATACCTCGCATTGTTTCTCAGTTAGTTTTGCATCATGAGAGTGATTGCTGGAGCGCGACTTTGGAAGTGGGGGCGTTTGTTTCTGCCAGGTATGGAGTTCAGGATGTACAAAACGATTGTGACTCTGGTTTACAAATTCAGCAGCCCGTTGGTACTTTCAACAGTGCAATTACATTCACAGTTTGCGATTTGCGATTACAGTGCGAGATCTCTAGTTTCGGCTGCTTGCTCTTAGATCTGTGTCATTCTGAGGTTTAGGGTTGGCTCTTAGTCCTGTGTCGTTCTCTAGTTTCGGGTTTGCTTTTGTGGACAGGTTTGTTGTAAGATGAATGCGGGGTCAGCTTTGCATCATTACTATGCTCGTGTCCCAAGCGTAGGCTCCGAGTCCACTGGATTGCCTCCAAAAGGAGTGAGTGGGAGTAATTGCGCGAGTTCTAGTCAGTCCCTTGAGCCTTGCAAATTTTCCAAGTCTAGAACTAGTAATGGAATGTCAGTCTGTAATGTTCCGCGTCGCCGGAAGAAGAAAGAAGAAGTCATTCGCCGTAGATCCAATCCTGCAGTGAACTTGCTTAAGGAAACAGATCTGCCTGAGTTGCATGCGCCTTCTCTAGATGTTGTTGAGGTCATTGCTTTGTCGTCCGATGGGTCGACTTTGTCTGTTGCCTCCGGTCACCTTGACAAAGGAAAGCGGTAGGTTGCTGATGTTCATGATTTAGGGTCTGATTCTGATGGTCCTTACACCAAAGGTCCCATACAAGTCAAAAAGACTAAAAAATCGTATGAGTCTTCTTGCCGGTTTCAGGAAACGTGGGCGGCGCAAATGCCATGGGCAGAGCTGCACAAGGGCAAAGACGGATTGTATGAAAGTGTGAAGTGTGTCGTATGTACTACCATCTATGGCATTGAGAAAACCATGGCTTCAAAGTGGGACACCCTGCAGAAGCATGCTGGGAAACGTAAAGCCGATAAGGACATGAATCACATTGGTATTAAGAAGGGCGAGTGGTTCACGGATCTTAATTATAAACACCTTCGTGGTGAAAGAACATATGCTTCAAGAAGTCGCACTACTATCATTGAACAAATCTGCTCTGTGAAGGGTGAGAGGGCACGAAAGCGCGTGCAGTTTGCCACGATCCTGCACATACTGCACGAAGGATGACCCATGGCGGAGTATTCTGCCCTGCAACAGCTCTTCACATTTCTGGAGGTACCTAAGCTGCCCAGACGGCATTGGACGGCAGTAGCAGGGTGGGAGCTTGCGGAGTGTTTACATGCTCAAGTGCAGAAGCGGACCTGTGAAGTGATTGCACAAGCGCGTGTTTTCTCCATTAGTTGCGATGAGGTGACCACTTTGGATAACCAGAGTTTGATCTCGATCCATGCTTATATCTGCACTGATTGGAAGAGACAACGTGTCTTGCTGTCGCTAGAGAGAGTGCTGGAGAAAGGTGGATCGAGCCACCTGACGAAGGTGCTACTGGACGCCATCAAGATGCATGCCGGCATCGAAAGCAAAGACTTGTCCACAAAATTGGTCTCCTTTGGTGCCGGTAAGCATGTATTTTTAGGTTTGTAACTTTCCAATGCCTTATGGCTGTTGATAATTCAGTGTATGCTCATTGTTGTTCCATGTTCCATCTTTGGAGATGGTGCGAGCACTTTCCAGGGAAAACAAACTGGAGTTACAAAGCAACTACGTGAACAAGCGGCGCCTCGTCTCATCGGCGTCCATTGCATGGTGAGTCCGAACTCCTACTTAAGTCTAGTGGAAGTTATGGTGAGTTTGTCCTGAGTCCTCACCTTTGTCCAGTTTGATTCTTTCACGGCCAATCGGATTGTACTACTCATCGGAGTCTGCAGCTCTTGTTGCATTCCAGGTAATCTGTACATCAGTTTATCAACCTTTGCTTTCCTATACACAATCTATGAAGTTTGATTCTTTCATAGCCTAGTCCATACTTCTCGTTTTGTGTTTGATGCTCTCTGATCCATTGCCAATTCGGCAGTCTCTTCTTTCCACCGTCGTGTGAGTTCACAAATCCTGTGTGTATGGCTGCTGCGTTGTTTCATGTTGTGTGCACAACTAGGGTTCGTTGTGGTGTTAACTGTTAAGGTGAGGGTGGATCATGCCATGGTTTCTGTAGTGCTCTTCTGGACAGGTGATGGTCTGAAGTTGTTTTTTTGATGGCCTGAAGTTGATGTTGTGCACTGCTAAATGTGATGCAGGCACATCGTACAAACCTGGCCGTTGAGGCACTGAGTAAACTCCCTGTTGTCAAGCGTATCGAAGCAATGTTGACCTCTCTACACAAGTTTTTTGCACACTCCCCGAAGCGTCATCTCGAATTCCAGAAGTTGGCCGCAGTGATGCACTTGAAAGGATTGAAGATCCTTAGAAATGTGAAGACTCGATGGATTAGCATGCTTGCTCCAGCCATTCGGGTCATGAACGAATACAACGTCTTACTAGTGAAGATGCATGGCGACTCGAGGCTGGTGGCGCGCTCGGTGGAGGTCCAGGCAAATGGAGAGAAGGATTACAACATACGGGCACTGATCAAGGGCCATGTGGTGGACGGCGAGGCGATTGCGGCCAAGGACAAGAACTTGCAGTTGTTGGCCCAGGGAAACCTTGCGTACCTCATGGACGTGAAGATATTGTTGGGTCTAGCTGGCCTGCTCCCTCTTCTCCGTTGCATTCACTCATTGATGAAATTTGCTCAAGGAAGTGAGTTGTTTGTTTGTGATTACATTGCTGCCATTCAGTGCTGTATTGCAGAGGTGCACGGATTCTACATTGAAGGAGGGAAAGCCTTTACTCAGGATGTGTTTTGGGACTTCAAGGCCCTCGCTGACGCACGACATGACCACATTCCGATGACATGGATGGCATCAACTTTGGACCTGAATTTGGATGGGGGGGAGACATTGCACTTCACCCCTCATGGACATAGCATTGTTGCCATTGCACTGAAAGGAAAGGATGAGAATGCCATCCCTGTTACACGGTCTGTGTTTGCTTCAATTTGCGAGGACGTGAAGAAGGAATGCACAGGTGAGATACAAATACTAGCTTTATAGTTCCATGTTTTCACATTCTCTGGGCCTTTTATCAACGTACAGGTCAATTGCTTGCATCTGGGGGTGATGGTAAGTACATCTAGTTTTGTTGTTTTTTCAATATGGTTCCGATAACTAGAAGATACCATAGTTTATAGCTGCTTCTCTAGCAGGGAGCCTTCCTATCGTACATTTGTTGAATACTAGGTGTTCAACTCAATGCAGTAATCCAGTTATCTGGCAGTGTCTATAAGCAGGTCTTCATGTGTCTCCATAAGGCAGCCGAATTCTAATATGACATTGTTTTGAGCGAAAATCACACTCTGACTGCCTAATTTACATCTTAATCCAGTGAATTACCCACTGTAAATTCCAGTTAAATACAAAGTATCTTATGACCGCGCAGGTGGCGAGATCCTCATACGAAAACCAGTTGAAAGCGTTGATAAAAAGCTTGGAAGGTTCATAGTTTCATGTTTTTGGGACTATGCAAATTTTAGAGTTCCATTTTTTAATGCTTTGATATTCTCTGTATTGTGTAGGAGCTGCACGGAGGCTCATTGAATAGCTAGAGGCGCGTTTCCCAGCTGGAGGCGCGTTTCCCAGCTTCGTCATTGATGGACGCATTTGAATTTGTATACCCGCAATATTGGCGATAGCCAGATGCGGAGAAGTGTTTCGAGAAACACCTGGCGCTTATCAAGGAACACTATTGCTACGAGAAGAAGTTTGAGCAACCAATGAATGGAAGAGCAAAGGACAGTGTTGGTGTGGAGATGGGCACCATCTTAGCACGGGTTGCTTCTCCGATGTTGGCTGCCGTCTTGCTGGACGAGCAGAAGGTTATGTTTAAGATGACAATGAAGGCGAACTCCGAGGTTGCAATGACAGGGGACGTGCCGTTGAACCCGTTTACAAGGGTGTGGCGGCGACTAGATGCAAGCGCCCTTCTTCGACACAAGCTATCAGAGTTCTTCAAGGTGGTTGAGCTTGCAGTAGTCACTGTCTTAGGCAGCGTCGAAGATGAACGAACTTTTAGCACCTTATCCTTCATCAAGAATAAGCTACGAAACCGGCTCTCGACTCACCTACCATTGGTGGTTGCCATGCACACTCAGGAATTTTACGACTCGGTGAACTTCTCGTATAATGCTGCTTATGAGCAATGGAGGAGCACAAAGCAAGACAACGGCCCCATGATCATTCAACGACAAGAATCCTAGTCCCCTAAACCTACTATCTTCTGTGCCTTTGTTGTCTTCTGTGTTGTTTAGATTCTAACTCCTTTGTATAGTTTCCTTTTGCAGGCTCACCTCACTTGTCGATGATGATCCGGATTGGCTCTAGCGTCTGCTGGAGCCAGTCCACATGCCGTCCTCCCCTGGCCCCGGGCTCCTCGCCTTTCTTTCCCGCAAAATTAGTGTTTTTTCTTTTTTTACATTGTTTCTTCAATGTATGTTAGATGTGTTGTGAATCGCTCGTGTTGTCTTCATTTGTCTAGCTTTGTTTTAGCCTCCTAGAGTGGAGTTTCATAGTATATTGATAATTGTAGGTTTGCTATAATGCTGCTTCTTTGGAAACTGGAGCTCTAACCGGCCTGGGGAGGAGAAATGGCACTGAGTCACACTCCATTTTGGTCCCCCCCTTTTCTTTTCTTATTTAATTGTCATGTTTTTAATTGTCCAACTTTTCAATTACTCGTTGTTGATTGCCTTCATTCTTTTTTTTCTTCTTCCAATTGAGTTATGTTTTGATGTTTTAAACTTCAGTCTCTCGCTGTTTAATGGTTACAACTTACAACTTGCAGGTTTTTGATCAGAATGGTGGTTTGCGCTAGGATGGTGTTGGAAGACGACAGATTCGTGTGCCTGTTGCTGCAATGTCACATCGATTTGCTGAAGCTCATCGACATTGCGCCGGAGGAGAAGTCGCCTCTCTCGGAAGCAAAGAGACGGCCGTTTCAAGAATTTCGGACGTATGCGCCTGGACTCCCGAAACCCATCTTCAAAGACAAATTTGTGTTGAATATCATGAATCATATCGCGTGGGCGATGTTGTGTTTACACAACAACGATGTTCTTCACCGCGATTTGAAAGCTTCCAACATTCTCTGCACGGACGATAACTCAAATCCACACAGCCGATCAACGTTCTCCGGGGAGAATCAGAGAAGAGAAGACCGCAGTGGCGGGAGGTGCATTTCAGTGGATGTGGCAGACTTCGAAAGCTCTTTTGGGACGGTGGAGACGGGCTTCTGGCGACCACCGAGGATTCTGCAGTAACTCAGAGAGCAGAAGGGTGCGGGGATATGTTTTACAATGTTTACAGCTACGCGATGACATGCTACGAGATTTTCACCGGGCGTGTTCCGTTTGAAGGACTCCAGACTCGTTGTAACTTGTAAACAAAAGATCGCCAGATACTCACCAAAACATTTACCTTAGTCGCCAACTAGGAACTTCTCATTTTAGCATGATTGCTAGCCTTGAACTCATATTTCCAATTTTGTCGCCACGAATAGTTTGCGGAAAAACAGTTATTTTGCCAAGTGTGGCAAAAAGAAATCCTAGGATGAAGCTTGAAATCTCTTCAAAAAGTAACAAAGTCGCCAGGGAACTCCAACCAATTTTATATTCAAGGAGCCAGAGGTGTTGTCTATATAATCTTTGAATCGCCGGCCCGGCACCAAAACTAAAAATGCATTTTTTTCGCTGATTAGAAGTACCGAGAGAGCTATCGCGTTGTTGGTCAAAATTAGTTTGACATGTCCATGGGGTTTTCAATGGCCTTTAGTTGTCTTCGGCTCGCTTCTTCTTCGGCATCCATAATTGTTTGAATGAGGTTTGCTCTTAAACTCTTCATTTCTCCTTTAAGTGTCCTTGTCATTGCTGCTTGTACCGTGTCTACATATAATTGTGCTTCTTGTACTATCTCTCCTTTCATAATGTTCATTTCTTTCCGGATCTCCTCAATGGTGCTAGTTGATCCTTTGTTTACTGCCACTTGTACTACTTTGTTGAGGTCCTCTTGACTATGACCCTTGTTTGGACCGTTCTCCATGGCAACTACCGCGTTTGCCACTGCGGTATTCATGTCATTAAATCCAAGTTTTACCAAGGTTTCATGAGAGGGGGCGTTACTACCATCTAGACTTTTTGGGTGAGGAATGAATTCCACATATTTTCCAAAGATTTTGGCACTTGTTTTCACATGTTTTTTATATACCGCTGCATTCAAGCATTGGACATAGCAAACACCTACATGTTTATCTTTCTCAAGTTTGAAGTAGGTCCCCACAACATTCCCATTGCCAAATATTGCTTTGATCCCTTCTTCAAGCATTTCCATATTTTTGGTTTTGTTGAGGTTCTTTGCAATTAGAATGAGAGCATTCTTTTTTGCAATTTCCTCTTCCCCCAATTTTCCTTTGCTTGCAAAACTTGGCTCAAATATTTCATTCAAGAATGCCACCTTGTGGATCTTGACTTTTTGAGCCTGATCTGGTGATGGTGTTTTCACCCAAGTGAAATCATGTTCCCTCTTCTTTTGCACATCAGTTAGTTCGAAGTCATACCCTCTAGTGAAACTATCGGCTACAATTTGATGATGGAGGGTAAACCATTCTTTATCCATGAGGTTTTCACCCGTAATTTTGACCGAGAGGAGGTTCGCAAGGGCTAGGGAGTCATATGATTTGCATATTTTTCCCAAGTAGGAGATCCCTTCATCCAATTTTAGGATGAAAGGTCTTAGCCCTTGCAATAGTCCTCTTCCGTCAGTTTCGGGGTGTTTGAGGTGGATTTTGATGGTTCCACTCCAATTGGTGCTTTTGTGGTAGCACATGATAGCAATTGGTTCTCCCAGTACATCTCCTATAGGAATGCCCATTTCACTTAGCCTTTCCACAACCATCTCATGGATGTAATCCCTAGAGAGTATTTGGTTGTTAATTTCGAAGTGAATGGAGATGTGGTAGTCGGGGGCAAAGCCACTCTCGTCAACCTCAACTTCACTTGGAAGTTGGGTTAAGTTAAAGTGATTTCCTATTTTCCCATCAGGCCTTATTAAAGGCCATTCTTCTTGGGGTACGTATGGAAAAGAGGGAATAGCTAGAAAGCATTGTCCCGCCTCTTCTTTCGTCATTCCTCGTTTAATTAACTCTTCTATTGAGAGAAGGGGGACCCTAGGTAGGCCAGACTCTAATGCAATAGTATTCATGGACTTGAAGCCTAGCCAATATTTTGGTGAAGGCAAGTTGGCTGCCTTCACTTTTTTTTGGGTTGGCATATTTCCAATTTCAACAAGACTGCGTTTTGAGAGGGGACTCCCTCCAGCATAGACATCGACCAAGTCAATCATTTCTACGACTTTTGAAGACGAAATCATATCTTGTGAACACAACATATTGAGTGAAAGAAAAGACAAGATAGAAGAATAGTGTTTAAAGGACGTTGCTATCGTTTTACAAAATTGGGGCTTGACTTCTTCCCACAACTTGCTTTGTGGGCTTGTTGAAGCCAAGGCACCCTCATAAAATGTTAACACGACTCTAGGACTTTTAGTTGTGCAAATAGACCCACACACACGACCGCTGTGAGATGTGCCCTTTAAATCTGGGTCACACCTCAAGTAACCAATGTTTATACAAAAGTTTGTAATCTTACATATTGAGCAGTCTTCATAATAGACTGACAAGTGGAAGAGGAAGGTGTAACTTACTACTGGGTTAAGTGGTACGTGAGAACCTGTAGCGTTGGGTTGTTGTTGCGGTTGTGGGGCAGTAGCCTACTGAGGCTCTTGAGTTTTCGTTCTGGTGCTCTCTCTCCAAACTCGTTCTGAGTATACTGCATGCACTTGGGCTCTTCTGTGCGCGATTCGGTGCCGTTCTGGGGGCTTAGTCTGCGCCCGTCCTTTTGTGTGTGTTGCTTGCGTAGCGGCTCTTCTGTGCTCCTGGAACTTGGTATGGGCCCGTCTTTCCGTGTTAGGCTGGAGTTATCGTCCTTCACTGTTTGTTGTCCTGCCGCCTCTCGGCAATCGTTTGCTTCGATGGGTTTCACCGGGTGATGTCTCTTGTTGAATTCTGTAAAGCAGAAATATACACCGTTAGCATCAGTGTTAGTCCTACCAAAAAAACTGCATACATACATGTACACTAACGGAAAAAGGGGAGGGAGGATCAATGGTTCTTCACTGCTGTCGATCTTGGTTGGTGTCGGGTAAGGCGGGTGCCTCCTATCTTTGGCCTGCTGTCCGCAACTGTCCGCTGGTGCCTGATGATGTGTTAGTTGGTGGGCTCTCGGATACGCAATTTGTCGTGGCGACTGCGCCTGTGTGCCGGGGTCTCCAGAGAGGTTGGAAGTGGAGGTGATCTGTTGATGTGTGGTGAGCAGTGGCCAGAAGTGGGGGTGAAGTGGCTGGCAGGGAGCGAAGGTGCGGCAAGGGGCAGCATAAAGAGAGGGTTCGGAATGAGGGTGAGAGCACCATTCGTACCTTGTTTTCTTGTAGGGTTTGGTGGATGTTTCATTCGGTGATGTATGGTCCTTCTGTTGCCATTGGTCGCGATTAGGTTTTCCTCCTGTGGCTTGTCTTGGGGGTCGTCCAATTGGAATCTGTCTGTTGTGATGGGGTGGCGGCTGGAGAGTCTTTTCTTGGGGTGTCTTGTTGTCTTGGTGGTGATTAGGGTTTGCAAGTGGCCGTTGGTGTGAGCTCTCCAGAAGGTGTTGTCTTTGGCGTCAAGTGGTACTCATCTATTGGTTGTCAATTTTACAACCTCGGTCTTTCTTTGTTGTTGAACCCTGCACTTGGGGATGCACACACCAACTTGATGAGTTTTTTTGGAAGATTGTACGTACCTTTGTTTGCCGTCGCCTTGTCTTGTTTTCATGCCTCTCTGTAATGTTTTGTTGTTGTTGCTTGGTGGTCTTCATCCTGTGGTTGTCTTTTTTTTTCGTTTCCGCGTGTACTGACTCAGTCGCTGTTTTTTTGTTCTCTGCATTTGTTTTTGCTACCGGCACTCTACCTTTGTTAGATATATGATCAGAGCTAGCAAGGCAGGGTTTAGGAAAACTTACTTGCGGGGCGGCCATCTTCTGTGTGAGTTTCACAGTCTTCATGTTGTTATTCCTTTGTCGTTGTTGATAACTCCTTCTTTTTATGGATCTCTTTAGGATTGGGCGTTGGCCTCTGTGTTGTTTTCTTCCTTCTGTAGGGCCTTCTGCAGGCACATGATCTGCACACATCCTGTAATGTAAAGTTGATTCGGGGTTTAGTGTGCTTACCTTATCTATTTTTTTCTTACATGTATCTGGCCTTTTTTGTTGGCAGGATGAGAATCGGCGTTCTCGTGACTTCGAGGTCGGTGTTGGTGGAGGATCTGCAAGAGGTCGGCAGACTGTTTGCTCCTCTTCGGAGCTGGCCTTTGGTACAAGTGTGAGGGCTACCTCAGGGTCTTCCTGTTAGACTCGCTGAGGATCCACTGTAGTTAGCATATGTGTCGGTGTCCCTATGGAGACTGTGCCTGTACGTCTTCTATTGGGTGTATGTGACTCTGGTGCGGTTGTGTGTCCGAATTCCGAGTAGTTTCGGTGGAGCTCTTCTCCAGTCGGTGTAGTGTTGATCTGCTCTAAGCTGTGCTTAATTGTAGTAGCTCTTGTGTAACTTGGGTATTCTTGTATCTGTAGGGGTTCCTCTTCTAACCCTGCCTTGAATTCGAGTGTTACTACTAGTTCAGGGAATACCTGGTTGTTTCGCCGAGGATGAGCTGTGGCTGGCTTGTGTATCTGCGTCCTTGAGGCTGCGCAAGTCCATCTCCCGGTGGGTGTTTGTGGTGCAGATGAGGTCTTGTATTTGCGTCTCTGGTGGCTTTGGTGGAGGTCGTCTCCATTCGGCGTCGTCCTTGTCTGTGGAGCTGTCCTCATGTATCTACTGTGGTTTCGGTGAAGCGTTTCTACATATTTTGTGTATCTCTGTTTGTCTAGGTAGCAACTGATTGTGGTGACCTTTTTAGTATCTTGTATGTTTCGGTGGGTAGTGTCTGTAACTGTCCCTGGGTATAGACTTGGTCCGTTTGGTGTTTGGCTGCAGTCTACTCTATGGATCTGTGCATCTGAACTATACATTTCTATTTTGCACATTTGTGAATGGTTGTGTTGAAACGTACTATATTCGAGAAATTCATAAGCATATATTGCAAAGAGATTGATAAAGAAAAGGGTGGATACAAGCTTAGCTGAAATTCTTGTTTGCTCGAGTTGATGTTGATGATGAGGCGCTTCTTGCATTCTTGCTTGTTGTAGTTGTTGTGCATCATCTTGTTTGCTTTGCCCGGTTTGTAGAGACGTTGGCATTGATGTTTCTAGATGGCTACCAAAACTAGATTCAGATCTAAAAGATGTCAATGTACAAGTTTGAATTGGATCTAGTAGTTTGTGGTCCAACCTAAGGTGCTCGCATCAGTTTACCCTTCCTTCCACGTACTAGATCCAAAACATCTCCTTGCACAAGTCATAATCTAGATCCGGATCCTCAACCCCTCTCCAACACTTTGTGCCACTAGAAACATCAACAATCACAAAGCAAAAACATGTTCGGGGTTGGTGGTGAGGCCCAGCAACTCTCACTACAAACATGAGGCAATTGTGACTATCACCAAGCCTCTCTTCACCAGGATTTGCGGAGCTACTCCTCAGCCATTCGCAATAATCAGTTACGAAGAAGATCCATCGAATGCACTAAAATACAGTGAATACCATGCCGCATACTATGTTGTCATACACATGCAAAATGATTTTGGTCTTAAGTTTCGGTTGAAATTTGTCTTTAAGAGATTCTTCATTGTTTTGTGATTGTTGATCTCTCTCATTGCAAACAAAACTTCTGTTTGGTTTTGTATAAGTTTGGAACATTTTTGTACACAAACAAGTCAACAAAAGTAAAAAAATCATTGATAACCATGTATAAATGTTTTCTTCACATATGATATGTCAATGCAAAGCTATCAATCAAGTGCACATGTGAACCCCTTTCATTCAAAGTACAAAAATTCTTGCAAGAATCTATTGGTGGATAAAGTAGTATACTCTCCAAAGTCCACAATTTTCATTACCAATATATGGTAACTTTATACACTATAACCTAATCCATTAACAATTGGATATTGTGCAAATTTTCTAAAAGTTGAGGTCATGGTTTGAATTCAATTTTGTAAGGTTGGATACTAAAATTAGGCATTATATTTCTATCAAAGTTAGCTCAAGAAAAAAATCAACACATTTCTTGGTTTTGGAGAAACATGACTTTGGCGCTATTTAGAGTTAAGTCGGTGGGAAGGTGGTACAAAGTCATGCATTTGCGCCAGGAATAGTGGTAAGGAAACACACAACCTGGCATCCTACGTGGTGGATGAAATCATGACAAGGATTGTAGAGGTAGACTAGAGGTAGTTTGGAGGTAGCTTGGAGGTAGGAATTATTTGTGCAATTGCTTGATACTTCACAGTTCTTTTGAAAATGAACATGTGTACCTTCAATATCTACAAGTCATTGCAATAATGACAAAGGTATGGAAAGTATGCATGAAGTGGCACTTTAGCTATTTGTAAAGTGGCTTGGTGCGTAAACACGATTTTCTATTGTTGTAAATCTTGACTACTTGACAATAGATGGAACTATTTTCTGTACTCCAGTGTGAAATCATTTCATTTTATCTAGTTTCGTTAGATATAGGGAGTTTGCATAGATGTATGAACCTACATGTGCAAATAGACCCAAAGAAGACCAAGACCATGATCAATTGAGTGAGACTTCTTCACTCTTTAATGGCAAAGGAGGCCAAAAGTGGGCATTTTTTGTCACACAATTATGGGTCTTGTTGTTTAACGGTTAACATATCTAACCCTATAATGATGAGATCTATATCCATGTGACCAAAATTGTTGCTCTATGATCGTTAAAGGTTTAAATATCTCCAATGGTTGAATCAAAATTCATTCCTAGGGCATGTCTTTATGTTGCACCTCTCCTTCTTTGGCACTAGGATTATCAGGTATAGATTACCATAGCCTACCGTTAGGTTTGGCTTCAATTAGTATGTATTAATTAAAAAAAATTACAACTAAGAAAACTACCACAATTCAGGCGTTTCAATACTGCAAATTTGCCTCTTTGTGTAGTCTTTTATGACCCATATGACTAAGAAATTGCTAAAATTTGTTTTGAGGATGCAATGATTGTGGAAGAATAATAGATTTTTAGCAGTTTATTTTTTATTTTTTTACCACATGGGATTATCATTCATTTGCAGATGAGGAATTCCATCACATGTATGTGACTTATGTAGTTGTTGATGTGGGAAGAATACCTTCGTGGATTCCACCCTGGTTTGCTGATGTGGCAACAATGCTAACATGGAATTCACATTGGTTTAATTTTGTGGCAACTCTTTATTTTTTTGGATTACAAGACTGATAGGAATTTGACAATCTTTTGAATATAATATAGTATATTATACTTTAATGATAATATTCCATATTTGAGGGACTCGGTGACTTACATAGTAGCACCTCAATTACTTATAAAAGAAATTTTCATTATGTCTGTCATTACAATAATAGAATAGTATTTCAATTTCTGAACAATGTCTGCATGTCAACTACACTCATGTCCAAACAAAATCCTACAAAACACTACTAATAAAACTTCATGTACTTTGGAGTTCCCAATTGTGTTTGTAGCAACAACGTAAGCAACCTTCCAGTGCTCAACATCCTCCAAGATCTTCCAACAATCTTTGAAGTCTTGGTTTGACTGAAAAATACCTTGAACCCTTCACTAGGCCGCCATAATCTTCTTTGAGGTAATTGTAGACCACCATGTTCACTAAGGTTTAGAGTTTAACCCTTAAACGTCAGGAGGGGCCAGTGATGGCAACACTATTCTACATGTATTGTGTTGTATTTGAACATGACAAGGTTCAGATATTGAAATGACCTCCCAATGAAGGATGTTAGTTGAAGAATCTTCAATCCAAAGGTGTAAGTCTTGCAAAACTTTACTACATTTTGTGTATTCTATAGAGTGAAATACATATGGGTATATACGGATCCCGAGTGACGTTTAAGGATTAAAAATGATTGTTTAATATGAAACCTAAGTTTTTAGACTTCATAATTCAAATTACTAGTTAAACCATAAATAAAAGGGTTTCGGGAGGCTCATACCTTCATATCCCTGTTTAACTTAATTTAACTTTGTAAATCAAATTAACCTACATGCATTTTTATATTTAGGGTTTAGGGTTCAAGGTTCAAAAGAGCATACTAGAATGGAACAAGAAAAACAAGAACGCAACAAACAAGATGTGAACAACATTAGAGTTTTCCTGAAAGTGCACCCCGAAGAGGAAAGCTAGTAGGAATATGGTGCTAGAGACGACGAAACTTTTTTATGCACGAGAATAGAGGTCCAAAAATCTCATACTCCCTTTTTCTACACCAATGAGATGCATAGCAATCAATGCTCTTGGGTCCTACCCATGCAAGCTAAAGCTCCCCAAGTTCCCAAAAGGTTGACCGGTGGTTCTCCACACCTTTCCCAAACCAAGTCACCATGTACATGTGGTCCTAGTTACTAACAGAAGATCCTAAGATTTGTAGTGAAAAGTCCTTTACGTTCATGAAAACTCTATCGTGTAAACTGCAACCACACTGAAAACAAAGTTGGTTGTGGCATTATCTATATCTATAAAAGAATACAGGATGACAAATGATCCTTTTGGATGAACGCATCAATGGATGAATGCGTCGATGAAAAACACTTTTGGATGAAAAACTAAAAGTTAGGGTTTTGGATAAAAGGACGGGGCGGGGATGGGGACGGGGACGGGGGACGGGGGACGGGGGACGGGGGGACGATGGATTGGAGGGTAAGGGCTAGGGGACGGGGAGGTGGGGACTCAACACAAAAAAATGTTGTGTCCGGAGGACACGGGTAACACACTTATATATTGGTTTATATTGCGACGTGTGGTTTGGGGCTCACCACAAAAACGATAGCAATCAAGTCGTGAGTACATTGTTGTACGTGATTGGAGATGTGCTGCGGAAGAGGGGCTTTTTGCCACCAACACTGCGAATTCAGGCCGACAACTGCACGCGTGAGAACAAAAACATTTATATGTTTGCTCTATGTGCTACATTGGTGGGATTGGGGTTTTTTCAGGAGGTGGAACTATCTTTTCTTATAGTGGGCCATACCCACGAAGATATTGATCAACGCTTCAGTTGTATATCAAATACGTTGAAGAGGTCGGACGTCGACTCGTTGAAGGAAATGATTAGTCTTATAGAACGAGGAACCTCACCTACGGAGGCATTTGTTAGCGCCCAGCTGTTAGAAAATGTATGGGATTGGAAATTGTTCATAACTCCTCACTTACTGACAGGTCAGGATTCATTGGTGGGCATAACATTTCCGCACCACATGCGATTATATATGGACAATCGAGCAGGGACTCGTGAGGTTCGAGTACAACACAAGCATTATTGCAAGGATCCATGGGGACCGGAGGCAGGGACGAAAACTTTGAGGTCGTTGCCAAATAGAGATGAACGACCATCGTTTGCGGAAGTATTTGCAGCGGACGAACGGGAGTTGAAGGCGTTGGATGACTTCATTGCATATAAACAAAGGTGAATTCAAAGGTTGCAGCATGAGGACAAGAATCGTGAGGCAAAATTAGAGGCTGAAAGATTGAAACTCTATTTAGCTGAATTTCCACACAAAGATCGTAGCAATGAGCATCGTACCTCACCGTTTTGGCCTTCAGAGTTCTCCAACACCGGACCTACAGGGAGCGCATCTTTGGATGTAATAGATGGTGCAAGTGAAGAAAATCGCGAGGTAGAAGTCGTAGAGCAGGTAGTGGCCATGCTTCCAAATGCCGAGGCTCGAGGATACTTTGGTCTTCGTAGAGGAAGACCCTCTAATCAAGCAGTGCGTAGGGCACAACAAACAAAGCGCAACTATGTTGAGGAACGCGCCGAAGAAGGAACAATGTATGAAGGTAATCACGACCCATTTCCACCATTTAATCCACAATCTGATATCCGTTGTGGACAGTTTGTAGCCTTGAGTGTTGATCGAGCAGAGATAGAAGGCGGTGTTCCATTCTATGTGGGGAAAGTGATTGAGGAAGGAAAAAACCGATGGAGACTTAAGATTAAGGTTTGTTGGTATTGGCCCATCATCCAAAGGGGGGTTGCTGATGGACATGGGTCTTCTGCACAACGGTATGCAAATTGCATGGATTCATTCTGGGAGCCATCTGGGGAGAGCCATAGTTGGGTAGACAAAGATGCATGCATTTTTTCATGGGTAGATACACTGGAAAGAACCATGTCCGGGGCCAGCGGGTGGAGAAAGCGCAATGTATTTGGAGTGCAGGTTGAAAGCAGGATTCGCATTCTTCAATCGGCAAAGGCTCACATCCTACAATATATTGCAATGCAAACCGAAGCTATCGATGACGACCGTTTGCAAGCAGCCCTAAATTCTATGGAGTAGATAGTGTACATTTTTTAGGGTGTACTAGTTGTGTATGGTAATTGATATATAGTGTATGTGTAAGAGTAGTATATTCTAAGGGTGATCTAAGACGTTATGTCATTAATCCTTTAGAATAAAATTGTGTTTAATATTGGTGCTAAGTCCAATTGTTGAAGCATCTATATTTAATTTTCACCATTGTATGCATTATGTAGTACATAGAATATCTTTTAATCAATTGCCAACCCTTGCATAAAGTATGGTTTTTGGATTACTCCTGTTTATATACTACAATCCTTCAAATCTATCTTTGAAATATTGTGAAACTATATTAAATACACATTTATCTAGTATTAACGAGGGGCCACCACAAATTAGTTGAAAATGCCAAAAAATCGCTTCCAATATGAACAACCATGATTGTACGTAATATTGTTGCAGAAGCTCAATTTTTTTTTCTTTGGAAAACATTTTTTTTGTTTGATTTTTTTTTTTTTTTTCAATTTTGCCACTTTTGTTCGCAATGGCCGCCGTTGTACCCAAGTGCACTTTTAAATGGCCAAGTGCATAATTGCTTAATTGCGTGTTACTAGTTGTAGTATAATTAACTCCATGCCATCAAGTTATTAAGCTCTAATTGTCATAAAGCGACCTGAGAATTACCAACTCCACTCCACCCTTTCAAAAGAACAACATAACTGAAATCCAATGTCTAAGCTTTAGCTTCACACCAAAAACGAACCATGTGATGCCAAACCCAATAACATCTTGAGGGAACCACAGTACGTTTACAAGCAAATCCACCAATAAAACACTACAATAAACCCTGTCGTTTTTTATTTGCTATTTTGAGGGTTTTCTGAGCGGGTGAGTGAATTGGGTCACAAAGGACCAAAAAAACGCTTTTCCACATTTTGAGTGAGTGAAGAGCGACAATTCGGAATGAAAAACGACGCTGTTCGTGGTAGTGAAATCCAGCCTAAATGTCAATAGACTTTGAATAAATCAAGAGATCTGGTCATTTGGAGTTTTGTCGAGAAGTTCCGACATGTTCTCGGCGTCGGTGCTCGTCTTCCCAACTGATCAATCAAAGTTGCAACATCAGGACCCAATTGACACGAGAATGCTGTCGAAGACCAGAGAAACCATAACTATTTCAACGAGTTTTCCTTTTCTCTCCATGCTCGTCTTCGGCGAGAATCACCGTCCGTCTCGTCTGCAAATCAACACTTCAGATCACATATCAGGCTGGCGCCAATTCGACAGTCACATATCAATGACTGTCGAATTGGCCCAGCCATTAATGCTTAAGTTCTGTTGTTTACATGTAACGGGTCTATTTCTCATCTCTGATGTTTTTCTTTAATCTAAGCCTTTAAGCTTGTCTCCTTCTCTCACTATGTTGTTTTTTGCCATCTTGCTGTACTCCAAAGATGGTCACTCGTTCTACGCAATCTATCTCTCCTCAGTGGGTGTCAGCGATCCGCAACGTCAAGCTCAACATGAGCTGCATTTGACGTCCCGCTCTGCTTTCTTGACTTCACAGCTGACTTCGGATGAAGCTCTCAAAACAGCTTCTTCGCTCTCTCCACTGCAAGCAACCCTGGCGCTCCTTACTCAAGTAGCGTTGCTCTTCACTTACTTTCAATGTGGAAAAGGGTGTTTTTTCTTGTTTTTTGTGACCCCACTGACTTACAAACTTCTAAAATACTTGAAGTAATAAGTGAGGGGCAACACGGTTGCTAGTAGTGGTATGTCACCCATTTTGCTTTGCTCAAGATAGTGAGGCGCTTTTTGTGCTCAATGTCCATTGTTGAGGTGACGAAGAAGGAGCCATCCTCAAGCGCAACACGATCACCTGCATCCTTGGCACTGTAACAGAACGCAACACCTTGGATCTCAATCTTGCACTACTAGCAACCTTGTCGCCCCTCACTTACTATTTCAAGTATTTTAGAAGTTGGTGAGTCAGTCGGGTCACAAAAAACAAGAAAAAACACCCTTTTCCACATTGTACTTAAGGGAAGAGCGACACTTTTTGAGTGAGGAGCGGCTGGGTTGCTTGTAGTGAATTGGCCTCCTTAGGGGTGTCGTAGTTGCCAAGGGACAGGCGGCTGAGCTAAAGAGTGTTGCTCGAATCCAACTTCTCTTGCCGTGGTTTGAACCTCGGCTTGTGTTTGTAGTGTGTGATTGTGCCCAACTTGTTCTTCACCGCTCTGCAACCTCATTCATCATCAACTCCCTTTCCTAGACCTTGCTTTTCCTGCACTTCCAAGTTAGCATCATTCCCACCAAACTGAAAAAAAGCTATCACCTTTCATCCAATACTCCCACATGATTACAACCTTCACCCACCCCTTCCACCATATCAGCCGCCCCATTATAGCAGCCTCTATATATAGCATACAGAACCAACAAGGTTGTTGTAAAGAAAGTTGATTGTACCGACATTGTAGCAGTGGGTGGAGATCAGCCCACTCAGCGTTTTGCAGGTCCACACAAGGTGCCTGGAAGCGTCGGGATTCGAACATGCTGATATATAGGTGATGCACATATAATATCCGCCTAATGGACATGTGTGTGATGTGATAGGATTTTGGATCCAAGGATTCAACATACAGTTGTTGACAATGTGCACTCCTTGACTAGAATTTATGTGATACCCTGTCATACCCAAGTGGTAGTGGAAGATTCAATGACTTTAAGAATTAGGTAGAACAATCCAAAACCGACCAACGACCCAATACCGCTCTCAATTATACTCTTTCTAGATTTCAGCAAGGAAATGTGGTCGGTCATCATATCACTTATGAATTCATTAGCCAATGCATAAGTCATGTAAAGACATGTTACATTTCCTCCGTCAAATCTAGGAAGGGTATAGAAGGGAGCGGTATTGGATCACTTGTCAATTTTAAGTTGTCCTTCCTTAGTCACCATTGGTGAGATACTTTTCCCGCATCTCTTGTGTTCTTAAATAATTTTAATTTGTGCACAATCATCAAGAGATTTGTGACTTTTCTTTTTCATAAAGTTTTAATTAGGTATACAGAAGAAAACTTTTTAGGCTGTAAAAGTTTGTCAAGCCTAATTATGATTTTTTTATTAGCTATTTGATAAACTAAAATGCTAAAATTTGTTAAAGACAAAAAAAAAAAAAACCATATTAACTGTGTCACAATAGATGTATAAATGAAAGGTTTTCCACATATTGTAGGTTTTTCCATTGATTATATACCTTATATGCATTTTCAATATTTTCCAATCATACTTTTGTTTGATTATAGTTTAAATATTTAGCTCATAAAACATGAAAATTATGGCTTCAAACTACCAAAGCCCTCCAATTTGTATAGATTTAACTATAAATTTTTAGTTCAAATTGATGAATATTTTACATACTTTGAGCAAAGGTTAGGCAACTCTCAACATAAGATAGCAACATCCATTTCCAAGGTTGTCTCATCTTACCAAAGTTGGCAAGTATATTCCAATTGGTGGTACTTTCAAGAGGAATATCATTAGGACATTAACCCCTAAAGGACCAAATGTACCTACAAGGTATAAGTCTTTCCACTTTGACTGCAATTGTCTTTCAATCCATATGGTCAAATTTCACAAAAGTTTTGCCACATCATCTCATATAAGTTTAGAAGAAGATCCTACAATTACATCCTCAAAAAGCTCTTTTTGGCAATTTTTAATCTATGGAGTGGAAATTCCTCTAAAATGCCTTGGTTCTGTAGAGGTTAAGATCTACAATATTGTACTTGGGGTTAGAATCGGCACTATTGTGCCGAATAATATTTTATTTGTAAAATAGAGGTTTTTTGTGCCAGATAATTATTTATTTCCAGAATAGAGTTTTTGCAAACAAATTTTCCTTAAAATCCGTTTCGTCACCAAGTTAAAAATTGATGTTTTTAAAAAAATAACCAAAAAATATGGCATCTGCTTTCAAATTTTGTTTGCCAAATCTCACCCTCGGGTACAATAGGATCGTGTGAAAATAAAGAAGGATGCCCACCTAATTTGACTTGTCTTGAATTGCTTATAATTTTTCCAAAAACCACATTTTAAACTCTAAAGATGAAGTTCCAAAGTGGGCTTTTACAAATCTTGGACAAGTTCCTCTTATTGTAATCCATATTACTAATTGTTAAATTGGAGCATCAGAATATGGAGCATTGATACCCCACCTTCACCAATTTTAGTGGTTGCTGAAAACGACCTTTGTAAATGAGCTTACAATGCTTATAAAAATGATTGTACTTGAAGAAAACTTTTCTTTATGATAGATAGCAAATGCAAATATTGAAGTGGATGAGAGGCATGCATATAAGTCTGTATCAAAAATTTCATTGATTTTGGATATTCCACTTTTTATACAAATTTCCAATTTAATTATTAAATTAAAGTATAGGTACCTTCTATATTTATTACGTAAAGGCTAACAAACCTCATACATCAAGAAATGAATTCTTTCGAAGAGTCTTGTGAAACAACAACTTAGTCATGATAGCATCGTGCAACAATTATGACTTTCATTTACCAAGTATATGGTATGTTTCTTCAAGGCATAATCAATTTCCTTATTGAGCATAAAGTTACCAGGACAAAATCTATGGCAATAAAAGCTACAAAAGAATTTTAAGTGATTAAGAAAAGTTATCGTATGGAAATTCACTCAAACTCAATATACTCACTTTCTTGTGAAGATGCACTCTTTTACATGCATATACTAAAGAGAGACATTATGGTATTTTATGAAACAATGTTTTAAAACTCACCGAGGAAAATATGCTTACATTTAAAATATAAAATTTGGTCAAGAATCATATGTTTTCATTCAATATGCTCATTATAGTATTGCAAATTTGATGGATGTTTGATGGATGTTTGATTTCTATCAACATTTGATGTCCATCCATGTTGTACATTTGAAATCAACATTTGATGGATGTTTGATTTCTAATGCTTTTTTTGATAATATGATAAAGCAATAGAATGGTAAAATAATATCATCAAAGAAAAAAAAACATTCATTTTAAAATTCATTTAGACACTTAAATTGATGGAAAATCATAGAGGTGGAAAAAGTGCAAAATTTCCTTCAGACAAATAGGTATATAGATGTTGATTCCATTTCTAATTTACAAAATATACATCATGAAGAAATATTTTGTATGTACAACATGGATGGACTTCAAGCCAATAACTTTTCATGAGCTTCTTGTCTTTGAAGTCTCTCTCTTATTATTATCCATTGGGGACATCCTTCATAACCTTTAGAATATACATTATAACAGTTCCAACAGCAACTTTGGAGAAGATCCTCCAATAACCATATTCCTTGATTCTATTAATATAGCCAGTAATTGTATTGGTAATTGAATTAATATCATTCCTAGCGGATCCACCCCCGTGCCCACCCCACATGTTATTTGTCCAAATACTTCAACACAAAAAGAAATTTAATTTCCAAAGATGCAATTATAGCTTTTTGAATCATCAAACAAGTCCAAGATATAAAAACATTTGTGTTTTTTTGCTTATAATAAACATCTTTATGCCGTAAAAAAATTCATTCTTGGTGTTGGAATGACCTGCTAATATTGAATGAAAGTGTTAATATCTTCATATTTTATTTTAAAAATTGATAATAAACAATATAAGATCTAAGAAGCAATGCCATAGTCCTTTATGGAATTCTAGCAAAATTTTCATTCATATGAAAGAAGTAGAATTTTATTCTTTAAATTTCAATCTATTCTGCAAAGATGTGCTCTAACGCATAACTATGGTTTCTTAAACTAATTTCAAATTTTTGTAAAGAATCCTAATGAATTTGGCACTTCAATTGTGAAGAAATGCAAGTTTCATGTTCTTCATTTTATAAATCCACAACTTTTGTAGTTTTTGTATATGCAATGGTTTTTTCAATTTAAATTTTGAAGGTCAATGTCTCATGGTTCATTATGCTTATTAGAATAAATGACTTTTTGGAGTTTCTAGGTCATATCTTTTGATGCTTACATGGTGGTAGAATGCAAAACCAAAATAATCAACAACCATTTTAAAGGATATCATCAAGTCCAATTCAATGAAGAGAAACATGGCTGACCTTTGGCATCCCGTAGGTATTAAATTGCTCTTTGTAAATATAGCAAAGCTTTAACATTTCAATAGTATTTAAAATTTTCACACATTTATGCCCAACAAGACCATCATGTCAATATGAACTAAACATTCTTCATTGAATTGTGAGTCATAGAAGGTGAATATTTTCTTGAAAATAGGTAAAAGTGGTCCATGGCCATATCTGAAAGCTTGAAGAGACACCAATGAAAGAATTGAATCAACAATGACAACTAAAATATTCCATATAAAATTCAATAAATTCCTACAAGTATTGTACTCGTTTTTATCAGATTTGAAGTATATTAAGTTGAATATATTTTTCCAAGAATTTAAAACACTATATTGATGTAAGTATTAAACCTATTTTAGAATAATCTAGACCAATATATTCTATAACATATTTGAACTATAGAATAAATGCCTTATTCTAATGATAAATACCATTTGATAATATATCTCAAACATGTGGTACTATTGTTCAAAAAATTATATAAAAAAAACAAATACTTCAAATACTACACCTATAATACTCGATTTTGTATGACTTTTTAAAATAAATAAAAAAATTTAACCCCTTAATGAAAAAAGTCCCAAGGTGGGCTTCTGCAAATCTCGAGCACGTTTGCGTGGTTGCAATTTATATTTGCAATTCTTGAAAGTTTGTATAGGAATGCAAGAAGACACAAGGTATATAGGAGTATAATTTTTATTCACATCAAACTTATAGGAAAAAAAGTCATGCCACCTTAAAGAAAAAATTGTTGAATGCGGGCACGTTGGGCAACTCCAAAAACTTTGGTCCAGGACACTCTAATAAATGTGAAAATTTTAATATTAGCAAGTAATATTATTTTCTTTCATACTGTTATAAAAAAAATTATTGTCTTTAGTGGGAAAATGCATTTTATCTCAAGTCAAACATTTGTACACTTTGCCACACATTGTCGGGCAAACCACCAAAAAACTTCTTCATTTCCACATTAATTCAGAGATCTCATATTTTTCACTTTATATTTTTTCAACAACAATATGTGGTGTAAACCTTCATTTTAATTGTCTAGATTATCATTCTAAAACATGTTACGTTCACTAAAAACTAAAATGTGAATTGGCAATTTTTGAAGCTCCACGCCTTGCATAATTATTTTGAATATACTACATCTCTTTCCTACCTCTAAAAATTGATGTACAAGGAGTTAATATCATGATCAAGATGACGATATAAAATTCAGACCTTGTGAAGTAAAAACTTTGATACCAAGTGAAGTCAAAGTCTCTTGGCCCACTCAATGCAGGGATGAAAATGAACCATTTTTTCTACTTCAAACACTATTTTATAATCTTTCAATTTGTGTGGTCAAATTTGATGAAATTTTGTGAGTATGTTATTTATTAAGTGTTAAATGAGATCCTACGGTGAAAACTAGAAATACAATATTTTGTTTCCTTCCTTACTCATCGCACTAGAATTAACAATTTTCAAGTGCTTTTGGTGTGAGATTGTCAAGGAAATCTAGAAGTTAATTTAGTTGTATAAAATTTAATTACTTAACAGACACACACACACACATATATTTATATATATACAAGTTTTGGTATCGTCGTTCCGACCGGGGAAGATTTTTTATTAGTGCTCCTTAGAATAAATTGACGTATTATATAGGTAGATTGCAATTTGCATTCCTCGGAGTTCAACATTTTACATCACAGGATCCATTGATCTTATGTGCGGCATCAATGGCCTTCAGCGCAAGGCCTCCTTGTATACAATGTTACGCATAAGTTGATCCTCGCTCCCTTCAACGGTTTCTGCATCAAGAAGAACAATGACGTTTTCGGGAGCCGTGGCACGTGAGAAAGCAACATACAACTGACCATGGGAGAACACGTTCTTCGTGAGGCAAATGCCAACCCTGGGAAGCGTCTGCCCTTGAGACATGTTGATTGTGATTGCATACGCAACTCGGATCGGAAACTGCTTGCGTTGCACTGGAAATGGAAGCCCAGATTGTTCATTGATCAAGGGAATCCGCGGGATAAAATCAACGTAACCGGCACGATCTCCCGTCAACACTTCTGCTTCGATCACCCGCAACGCACATCGTCGAACAATAAGGCACGTGCCGTTACATAGACCGCTGGTTGGATCTAGGTTCGGTAAAAGCATGACCGGTGTTCCAATTTTGATCGTGAGCTTGTGCGGTGGCCATCCTTTGATTTCAAGCTTGTTGAGGCACTCCACAAGAATCAAGTTGGCACCTTCCTCGCTCCCCACCTTATTTGCGCTCAGAAACTCAGACGTATCACCTTGTACCATGTCAAACACGGCTACATTGATCCGCGAAATGTCATCATTCCGTGCGGCCAGGATGGCACGACCGCTGAAGTACTCGTGCACATTTGCTTCGACGTCAACAATTCCTCCATAGACGGCATTGATCAAGCCGTTCAAGGTGTGATTGCCGAAAATCATCGCCCGTGGACACCTGATCATGTCATCCTTCACTTTCTCCAACTTGTCCTCCCCCAACGCCAAGAGCCACTCTGGAAAAGTACGGTTGCCCAAATCCACACGGCGTTCACCAACAACAGGGCGCATGTTCCGGCGAAGTCGACAAACGTGCACTCGATTCCACAGATGAGATTCCTTGATGGATGCCGCAATGATATCTAGCCGGAGGCCCTTAGGCACCACCGGCAGGATTTGTCAAAAATCACCGCACATGACAAATGTGATGCTGCCAAACGGCTTGTTGTGACGATTGGTGATATCCCTCAGCGTGCGATCCACCGCCTTGAAGGCAAACTTGCTCATCATCGGAGCTTCGTCCCACAGAATGAGCTTTGCACGGCAAATCATCTCTGCAAGATCGCCTTGCTTGCTGAAGTTGCAGACAGATGTGGGACTAAGCTGAATCGGAATCTTGAACCTTGAGTGCGCCGTCCGCCCAAGCTTTAGAAGCAACGCTGCAATCCCCGACGAAGCGACTGCCAATGCGATCTTGCCCTGCCTTTGGACGACCTTAAGGATCAGGTTCTCAAGGTAGTCTTACCTGTCCCATCGGGGCCATCAACGAAGAAGATCGTGTCGGCAACATCGCGCTGACAGGAGTCCATGATTTGGTCATAGATATCCCGTTGCTCCTCGTTCAACGATTCAACCTCACGCTCGGCTTCGGTCTTAGCTCTGCAGCGTTGGACGACAGCTGCTCGGCCACGAACCCATTCCCCTGCAGCTCCTCCATTGCAAACTCAGGCTCTAGCACGTTGAAATTAGCCAGAGTCATCTCGCCGTTCTAAAGGATCTGCGCAATCAGGTTGAGGGCAAGGCTGATAATCTGCTGCTGGGATGGATTCTCCAAGCCCCCATTCTGACAAAGCCAATGAGCACAATCATCAGACATGCTTGTGCTGAATTGCTCCCATAGTTGCCTCGGATCCGCTGGTGGGCCATGGGTGAGGATCATTACAAAGAGCAATCGCAGTTGTGCTCCGCTATGCATCAACGCGGCTTCACGCAAGCAATGCTCCCACTCCTCGTCATTCTCGTACAACCCGCGTGCCACGCACGCCGCCTTGAACGTCAGGTGTTGGACACCCTCAAACCTCCGAAGCGCCTTTGGACTTGTTGCACCCTTCACCACTGTCAACAATGTACGCATGAAGTATCTCTCGCCAGCGTTTGGGCTTACAAAATAAAGCCGGCCAATACACATCCTACGCTTGCGCACAGTTCACTCCTTCCTCGAGTTGTTCCACACAAAGCGTGATGGAAAGTCGAGGTATGAGGTGTCACGTGCGCCCGACAAATTCGTGCGATTGGCCTCAAACCACCGGGTCAATGTTGTCTTCCGTGCTCTCTCCGCATTCACCGCCTGTGACAAATCTCCATCGGCCCTGAACGTCATCCGTTGTTGGTCTGGCAGGTGAGCTTGGAGATGCTAGATTGGTGGGGTATAGTCGTGCATCCTGAAGCTGAACAACGGCCAAGCCGCCTCCGGAGCTGAGACGTAGCGCGCGTCAATGTACTGTTTGATCTCATTGACGTCCTCGATGACCACGGTTGCCCGGTCATGGCCCTTGTACATGTACTTGAATAGGTACTTGATGGCGGAAATGGATGAACACACCTGACACGTGAAAATTGGTGAGATTGCATTAAAGATTAATGATGAAAATAAAGATCTGCTACACACCGAGCCACCCTCTCACCTCGACATTAATATGTGCGTTGTACTTTGTACTCAGGTAGAGGTTGTGTAGAACGATCCATCGATTGTCCACGCGCCGACCTATCTAGTCAACAAAAGAACGTCCATCATCCCGCCGCATGTACTTGGGGTAACCATCATGATCTGCGCTTGTCTCCTCTCGGAATGTCTTTGGGTACCGCATGGTACATTTTCCCTCTTCCATGCATGGCGCGTTTGGGTATTCCGCCCCGTACGGTCCATGAACCAAGCAATGCGTGACTGTCTCGTATGCATCCGGATGCGTCTTCCGGACACGAATCTCTACCGAGACAGTAGAGTTGATCTCGTCGACTGTTCTCAGCTTTGAATCTTCGTCTAGGATCAGCAGGATGTGCGCGTGCGAAAGGCCTTGCTTCTGAAACTCAATCACCCAGGTGTATCCGAGCACAATTCCAAAAACTTTCCGATCCTTGAGGTCGGTCATGAGCTCCTCAAACTTGATGCTGAACACGCGCGCCACCAAATCCGGCCTATCCTGTGCCGTCTGCCACTCTTCAAACTCCTCCGTGATCTCCGTCCACTTTGGATTGCAGATAAAGGTAATGAACCGGTCGGGCTTTCCAAACCGTCGCACAATGGCCATTGCGTCTTGGTATAGTTGATTCATCTGCCGGCCCCCCCCGGAAAACGTTGCCGGTAGAATCATCCGCTGCCCAACTTGCACTGCGTCGTGGTCGCTAGCATTCAAAGCGTCCATGACTCCCGACTACAGCTCACATCGAAGATCTTGTTGATTCTCCGCAAGCCAATTCAACCTGTTCTGCTTGGCGCAGGCCCACGCATCCACCATGTACTGCTGGAGCAGCCGACCGGCCAAGAAGATGTGCTCGCCGCGCTCACGTGGGTCCAACATGTAGGCGTAGTACTGCATTTGAGACACACGCATCCCGCCGCCACGGCCCCGCACGACATCTTGATTGACATTGTTGAATTGTTGGGCATCCTTATCATACTCAAATCCTTGTAGCGGCATGGTTGTGGTCCAACCTTGCCGCCCATCAGGAAAGAGCAGTACATAATGGAGTGGAGTGTATGCCGAGTGAAGAGCCGAAAGGCGCTGGAGCGGTCCTCCACGGAGCTTGACAATGACGTCACGATCAGTCATGCTGCTGTCGTGCCCATCTCCTACCATGATCCCCCCAATCTCGTCGGCTTTTGGCGTATTGTACCCATGTCGGTCTTTCGACGACAAAGATAACAGCCGAAGTTTGAGCTCTGGTGCAGGCTAGTCAGCAATGCCCTGTTGTACTTGTTCGTACACCTGTGCATACGGATTGCACTCTTGCAGCATGGTCTAGAGCTCGGCCATCGTTCGTCGATCAAGGCTGCCAAAGACGTTCATTGAACCGTCGAGTGCAGTGCTATTGTCGGTGATGTACAGCACAAAGAACTTTGGAGCTTCTCCCGCCTCCGGCTGTAAGCTTCCCATCATGTGATATAGGAAACCTAGGAGCTGGAACGTGTATACCCCGCCTTGTGTGAACCGTTCATCAATCTTAGCGCCCACTGACGTGAACAACAGAGCGTTGTTGTACCCCCGGATGTTTGTTCGAAATGCCTTTGCCATGGGCGTCTAGTTGCTTAGCAGGGTCCGAAGAGGCTCAGGCGGCGGCGCCAGGGGTTCGATGTTCAAGACCTCCCCTCGGTTGCAGTACATCGTGAAATGCGGCTCTGCAATTGTCGACCCGTGCCCCACAGCGTGCTCCTCGAGCCAGTGAAGCGCACGGCATGCCCGACAACGGATGTTCATGCGGCCAAGGACATGTCAAAGTACACCCCTAGCTGCATTGATTGCTTGCCGCGCAAGAGGGATTTCAAGATTGGCCCCGCGTGCCACTCGATGTGCTTGCCGATTCTGCTCACGCACTACCGCTGCCTGCTCCTCAGGTTGAGCCACCCTCTGAGCCGCATGCGCTTCACGATCAATCCGGAGTTCGTCAAGCCGTTCCTCAATTGTACGTGCATCACGGCGGTCTGCCACTCACTGCCGCTCGCGCTCACGTTCTCCTTCTTGCTCCAACTGCCGAGCACGCCTGGTCTGCCGTGCGATGTTATCTGCATCGCGTTGAGCTGCAGTCCGATTTGCACGACGCTTGCGAGCAAGGCGATTTCTCCGTGATCGCGGGCTTTCGTTGACCACCACACCGGTGGCCACGGTCGGGACGACTTCTAAATTTGCAATGCAAAGTGTTGTCAAAGATGGGCCATTCAAAGTGATAGCAGACATACGTATAGATATGCCTCCACACCTAGTATCGGTATCCGTCGTTTCGATTGGGGAAGTTTTTTTATTAGTGCTCCTCAGAACAAAATTTGTTTGACGTATTACATTTTAGATTGCAATTTGCATCCCTCATATTTCAAGCATACTTTCATGAACGTACCCGCCATTCCAACGGGTTGAGGTTCGTGCATTTATTTAGCACTGCACACAGCATATAGTGCCCCCTCACGGTGCTTCCGTTTACAAAACGTTGGAGCCACCCCCTGCCACGCACTCTCCCCACCCTGCATTCGCCGAGTGCGACGATAAATTGTGTGCTTTTATTTTAAAGCTTACTATGGAGATCCTTTTGTTATTAAATGTTAAAATAAGAGACCTAGTCACAGGCGTTGGAGGTGAGGTAGTTCAACAAAAGCCTTCAATTATGATATACTTACTCCTTGTCTTCAACGGGTGGTGTAAGTTTAGGTAAGTTAACAAAATCACGTCCTATCCAATGTATAGGTTTGTATAATGAAAGTAAAAGTAGAATAAAGCAAACCTAAAGTAAAGTAGAAGTAAGAGTAAGAGAACGCTCCAGCTATCATCTTTTTAATGAGATTGATGTGATTTTCATTCATAAGATTGAAGTGATTGCCACAGCTCATAAACTGGTGCACATAGGGTGGTGCAGGGTACACAGAAACACAACCAAACTTCGAAAGAAGAAAACGAATCAACAATACTTATGAATGGAATGAAGCTATAGGAAGTCGACGCAACGTGAAGCGCCTCTCCAACCTCCAGATCTTCTATAAACTTCTGCTACCTCAAAACGGAGACTCAGAGTTTATGGAAAGAAAATCCCATAGTAAAAATTTACTCACTATTACCTAATACTGATAATAAATTATTATACACACTATTACCTAATATTGGGAATAAAAATTGAGAATAAAAATCAACTGCTCTAGACTGAAATTGTTCAATTCATTGAGAAGAGCAGGTGTGTGTGTATGTGTGTGTGTTTTAGGAGCTCTCTAATCCACAAAAATGTAGAGTTATATCAAATTCAATTTTGTTCCACTCCGACGACCAACTATTGCTCCAAAGTACGGCGACGTACCATCCTGGAAAATAATCAAACAATCAACAAACCAAAGTTCAAATTCCATCACAGCCAACAACAAAGTATGCGACCCGAACTCACCATGTAAGGACCCAGGGTATCAAACCCCACAACAATGTCATAACTTTCTCCTGCAATTCAAGAAGTTTGCGTCTACCAACCCTCCACCTCTGCATCAGATTATTACAAAACGACTGATGAATCAGTAACTTCTTGTGATTATTAGAAATAAACCTTATTGCAAAGGATACGTAATTTTTCCTACATTTAATGGCAGTGTTCACTCTCAGAGCACTTACTTGAGCAGACCAAGAAGGTCAGAGTCCGAGAGCTCACATTCCCTTTTTGCGTTGGCTCACCATGTAAGGACCCAGGGTATCGAACCCCTGTAATGTAAGAACGATGTCACAACTTTCTCCTGCAATTCAAGAAGTTTGCGTCTACCAACCCTCCACCTCTGCATCAAATTTCTAGGTTGGAAATGGCAAATTGAACTACCAATCATCCTTCTAGCATCTAGAAACCCTGTTGCATGTCACCCTGCTCACCTCCATAATGTGCTTCACACGCTTCGTGAGCTTCTTGGTCTTGAGCGTGGGCGGAGGAGCATCTTCAGTGGTCTCCGGGATGGTCAGTTCCGTGACGGTTTCTGCTACAGCCTGGATTTTGATAGCTCATAAATTCCACAACTCCCCTCAAGCATGATGATTGGTAGTTCAATTTGCCATTTACATGGTGAGTTCAGGAGCTCTCTAATCCAAAAAATGTAGAGTTATATCAAATTCAGTTTTGATCCACTCCCACGACCAACTATTGCTCCAAAGTACGGCGACGTACCTTTGTTCTTTTTTCTTCTTTCGTGCTTGTGTTCGTCTTCACTGCTCCCATAGCAAACAACAGAGAAGTGACAATTAGCATCTCATTGCCATCGTAGCGACTCATGTTTCGTTACTGCATCCTTGTGGAACTCTAACACTCTTGAGAAGGTGTTATTACCAAAAACTTAGCACTCTCTTGAGATATCAAAACACTGCTATGCTTACTTCTAACAGCAAGTGCGCTTCATCAGCGAGAATCATTCAAGCACAACATTAAGAATGAGATTCTATTAGTGGAAAAGCTAGCAATTGAAAACATGGCGGTACATTGTAAGCAACCAACTAAGTAGAAAACTCACGTATACTACAACGAAAAATTCAGAACTTGAAGAGAAAAACTCCAAATTGGCTTCAACTTTCTACTTGCAAATGTACGCCATCCTTCGAGTTCTTTTTCAGCTTTGATAGGACCTTGGGAGTGCTGAAATGCAACCCCTGCATTGACACCGTCTTGCACAACACATCCATGAGCTTCCTCTTGACCATCTCCCTAGCAACAGCTTCAAGAACATCGATTATCAATTGATCATGGAATTAAGACTACGTTTGATTTCAGAGATTTCAAAAACAGCGCCTGTACGTGGAGTACCGCGCGCACAAGGAGAAGGAGGGCGTGGATTTCAGAAACCACGTCATTCAGGTGCGTTGTGTGAGATGTTGTTGTTGCATGGAACCCTAAAAGAAGAACGGGAGTGTTGCAATGGGAGGGAGTGCAAAAATTGGGTGGAGAGGGGGCTGTTTTTGACACTCTGAAGTGGACACTTTTGCCCCGAAATGTTTCAGTTGGTTAGTACTAACATATTTAGGTGCGAGGGTCAAGTTGGAGCTCGGTTGTGTGCACTCGAAATTTTAAGTATAAGAAATTTTGGCATACCTTCGAGGTCAGTCTGTGCCCTTCTCAACGTCCATCGCAGACTGTCTCCTCGCTCCCGATTGCGGACCTCGCTCCAGCCGGCACCACAGCCGATGTTCGCCTCGCGCCTCTGGTCTTTTGAACGCTCACGTCAACCACCTTTCTCAGTGTCGCAGCGGCGATGGCAAAAGATCTCTCTTGACGCTCCGAGTTGATTCAAGGGACGACGGGTAGAAACCCTTCTCAACGTGCATCGCAGGCCGTCTCCTCGCTCCCTATCGCGGACCTCGCTCCAGCCCGCACAACAGCCGTCGCTTGCCTCGCGCCTCTCGTCTTTTACAATAAAAAAAACACCACAGCCCGCAACCCTTCCACTCCGATCGTGCCCTTCCACTCCGATCGTCTTGTTCAAATAACGTCTTATCAGCCCATCCACTCCGATCGTCTTCTTGGTCTTCTTGATGTGCTGGTGTTGGTCTTCTTGGTCTCCTAGTGCTAGTCTTCTTGGTTTGCTGGTCCTCCAGGAGCGACGGACAGACGGATTATCGCCTGTTATAGTTGTAGATATTATGAAAACTTTAAAAAGTTGACAGGTTCTTATGTCTTGGAAATACACCCTAACCAAATATCATACAATGGATTCCGGTTAGAAGTGGCATGTAATAAAGTGAAAGAAGACTACATGGACAAGCATATGATATAAAAGGATTTTTGTATAATACAAATAGGTTGTGTACAGACTTATAGAATGTAGTAATAATCAAATTTTGAACCAAACTATCAATAATTTTCTTATAAATATATTAATATTAATCATACAATCCATTTGATTAATATTGCATGATCAAAATTTGAAGATATAAAAATCAATACATAAACTTTTAAAATGAGATTCAATAAAATTTCAACATTTGAATGTTAATTTTGACTCAATGGAGTTTAGAGAAGGAAAAATTTATAATTTTTACTTCGAAATTTACTAAAAAAGATTTCTTTTAGTTCTGTTGCTTTTGAAAGTAAGTTAATTTGTGAAAAGTTAATTTAATTTAATTATTTTATGTCATTTATGCTTTGAATGTAAAACAAATATCCTATATGAAAGCATCGTCATATAACTAAATTGTGAATTTATAGCATTAAAAAATATAATGAAAAATAATATAATTCTATTGGAATCGTAAAGTATAGAGTTTGATTTTATAAAAAATGAAAAGAACTCTATATTTTAGATCGATGGAAACGGATATTGCACCTATAGAAACATGGAATCCGGGACCACTTCCTTGTCTCAAGGGAACTTTTTCAAGTCCAACCATGCTATTCCATACCTATATCCACAAAAAACTAAAAGCTTGTGAACTCACTTCATATACTACATGACAAATCCTAAGATTCTAAATAAATGAACAAATAAAGAATCTCTTGTTCTGTATTTTTATGTTTTTTTATAGTCCCTTTAAACTAAAAAATTTCATGTAAATTTGTTCAAAAGTCAAACTCTAACTATATCACCAATAATTACACAATGTAACATTTTTGTCCAAGATTTTACATCCAAATTTTAGATGTTATCTAATTTTTTTGCTTCTTCTAAATAATGCCATCACTGTACGGGTTGTATTGAAAATTCAAAAATAATAAGAGGTCTTCACCAGTAACTATTGGATCCCCGTTGTCCCCAATAGGTCAAGGGCAATCTCACTCAAGTAAACATATGCCCATTTTTAACATTATATACCCGTTATTTATTTTATGTACTTTGTTGTATACAGTACTTGGATTGCCTAGGTATATAAACGTAAAGTACTATCATAAAACTTTAAACTCTTTCAAAAACTTAGATAAGCATTGCCAGACAAACAGACAAATGGACACTAATCTTTTATTATAAGAGAATGCAATAGAACTTTTGCGAAATTCCTTTTAAAAGATGAAAGATAAGATAAAGAGAAGATGACATTTCAATACCAAAAGAATCAAAGATTAAGAGCTTCTATGCAGTGATGAAATGCTTGAGTAGTATTAGCATTCAATGTTCTTGGGCCCTACCTAATGCAAGCTAAGGCTTCCCCACAATACCTCAAGTTACCAAAGATTTGATTAGTATCCCCAACACCTTTTTTCCATACAGGGCAAAGTTACTCTCTCCATGAGGTTCTGCTTTCAAAAATAGGATTATAAAGTAGGAGGTAACATATGCAATAACTTCCATTAACTTAAAAAAAATCTATTATTACGGGTACAAACTTCAAAAAATATGAAATAAAAATAGTAAAAACTTGTTTAATCCTTGAAGGACGAGCGACCATTTTCAAGTCGTTGCTACACTTTTCACCATGGCACATGCCATCTCCACTGAAGCTAAGAAGTAGAACTAAGTGGGTTCTCTAGTCTATCATTGAACAAGATTGGCGCCCAAAACATATTTGAAGGCCCACCCCATATCAACAACGAGAGGAAAGTGAAATATATTTGTTGCCTTGATAACCTATTACACTTGTAGATTCTCCTATTGTCCAAAGTTTGCTTGCCCTTAAAGGGTTAAGATGCTATGGATTGGTTCTAAGATAATTCCCTTGTAACCAGCCAAAATCCATAATCTACACTTATAAAATTGGGTTTATTCAACCCACTTCCATCTTATTACCATCCATTCACCCATCCAAAAAAGATTTACTATTGGTCAAGACCCTTTTCTTTTGGTTAATTCTATCCCTATTGATGGCCACCACTTAAAAATGGCAGCACACTTTGAAAATTCATAGCTAATTCATATTTTGTTGAAAAAATTTGAAATTACTTGGGCTGAAATTGTAAATCTATTGGCTATTATTGAAAAATAATAATGTATAATCCTTTTGTCTCTCCATATATGCACATTGCTTAACTTGTTGGTGACAAAGAATTTGCCGTAGTAGCAATCCATTTTTAGAAAAGGGAGGAGATGCACGTCGAGTAGGGAGTGACGCAAGTGGAAAGAGAAAGAGAGGACAAAATGTGTCTTCCGGAGGCGAAGTTGGAAATTAGGACTTAGCGGGATGTCCAATCTATCATTGAGACCGACACCAAAGGCATCGGAGCAGGTATTTTGAAGGTCTACACCATACCAACATCCGTAGGCAAATGACATGTATCCGTTGCCTTAATGATGTTTTGCATAATCTATTACACTCATAAATTCTCCAAAGTCACTCATTGTCCAGAGCCCACTTGTCTGTAATCCTTTAAAGTCAAGTAACCCAATTCTCGTCGTCTCCAGAATTTCTGGGATGTTGCTAGTAGGTAAATTTTGACGCTAGAATTTTCCCATTGGCTACATCCCAAAAATTCCAAAGACAACTCGAATCGGATCGCTCAGCCTTAAAATGCAATGGGTTGGTTCTAGTAACATGCTATTTTTAGATGAAGGGAAGGGACACGTGTCGATCAGAGAGTGGACGCAAGAAGAAAGAGAAAGAGAGAACAAAATGTGTCTTTCGAAGGAGAAGTTGGAAATTAGGACTTAGTGGGATCTCCAATCTATCATCAAAACCGGCTCTAAAGGCATTGAAGCACGCATTTCGAAGATCTACACCATACCAACAACCGTAGGCAACCAAAACGTATCCACTGCCTTAATGATGTTTTGCATAATCTATTACACTCCTAAATTCTCCAAAGTCACTCATTGTCCACAGTCCGCTTGTCTTCAACCCTTTAAAGCCAAGCAACCCAATTCTAGTCGTCTCCAGAATTTCTGGGATGTAGCTAGCTTGAAGATTCTAATGCTAGAATTTTCCCACCGGCTACATCCCAGAAATTCCGGAGACAACTGGGTCGCTCGGCCTTAAAGGGTTAAAATGCAATGGGTTGGTTCTAGTAGCATGCTATTTTTAGACGAGGAGACGGGACACGTGTCGAGCAGGGAGTGGACGCGAGAGGAAAGAGAAAGAGAGAGAACGAAATGCGTGTCTTTCGAAGGAAATCCGTCATCGTCACACTTTGCCTTTGTTTTTTGCGTGTTTTTTTTTTTTGTTTTGTTTCTGTGTGCATTGTTGCTGGTGCGATGGGGAACTTGCTGGCGAAGAAGAAGGTGCAGGTGACGGACGTAGACCGTGCCATCCTGTCGCTCAAGACGCAGCGGCGCAAGCTGCAGGTGCACCAACGCCAGCTCGAGGCCGTCATCCAGCGCGAGAAGGAGGTCGCCCGGGAGCTCGTGCGCGACAATCGCCGCGACCGCGCGCTCATCGCCTTGAAGAAGAAGAAGGTGCAGGAGGATCTGCTCAAGCAGGTCGACGTCTGGCTCACCAACGTCGAGCAGCAGGTTCGGATCGTTCTCTAGGGTTTGGGATCATTCTTCGTTTAGGTTTTAGGGCGATTTTACGATGTACAGGTGGAATTTGATTGAATATTCTTTGCTTAGGTTTTGGTGTGATTTGGACGACGTCAAGGTTTTTTTGGAGTTTTTTTGGGAATTCTTTTCCTTGAATCTCCTTAGTTTCAGTGTCAGGAATGAGTTTGGTGAAGTTTGTTGAAATCGTTGATCGTGTGGTCTTAGGTTTAGGTTTCAGACTGATTTGCGGATTTTTTAGGGTTTTTGGTGGAATCTGATCGAACATTCTTTGCTTAGGTTTTTGTGTGATTTGGACGACTTTAGGAATTTCAATGGGAAGGAGTTTTGTTGGAATTTTTTTAGTGTTTGAATGATTTTCGTGAAGTTCAGCAAAACCTGGTGAAATCGTTGATCGTGTGATTTGCGGATTTTTTTTTAATCTTTTGATGGAATTCGATCGATTGTTCTTTCTTTCTCTAGGTTTGAAGTGATTTCATGTTGTTTGGAATGAAATGATTGATTGGATTTTGCTTCTTTGATCGTTGCAGCTATCAGATATTGATGTGGCGAGCAAGCAGAAGGCTGTGTTCGAGAGTCTCAAGACAGGGAACACTGCAATTAAGAAGCTGCAGAGCGAGTTTACACTAGAGGATGTGCACAAGCTCATGGACGACACTGCGGATGCCAAGGCCTACCAGGATGTATGTGTTTTTGTTTTGAGACTCGACTGCTATGGAAACATTATTATGCTCGTCTTTGGAATACTCTGGCATGATTTTAGTGTCTGATCAGTTCTCGCACTTTATGGTTTCAGGAATTAAGCGCAGCACTTGGTGAACAATTGTCTGCTGAAGATGAAGAGGCTGTCATGGCTGAATTCGATGAACTTGAGGAACTGGTGAGTTTATCTCCATTATTGGAAACCCCGAGGTATTCTGATTATTCTAGATTTTTTTTAATGTCTAAGTGTCTACGAGGACAAAAGCGTCTATTGCCATAATTTATTAAATCTCATGTGAATCACTAGAAGCTTTACAAAGGGTTGGGTCGTATTTAACCCTGAAAGAAGAAAGTTTGCCCGTACGAAGTTTTTATTTTTATCTTTAGAAGTTTAAGGAGCATCTCTATTTAGCTTGGAGTTAATGTTGGTATTGCCCTTTCTACCATTATCTCACCTAACTTGTATATGCTTATTGATTCTTTTCAGATGGCAACCGAGGATATGCCTGATGTTCCCCTCCCTGCCGTCCCAACTCCGAAGGAAGACATTGGTGAGCCTTCACAGCCCATCAGGGAGCCCATTGCAGAACTTGCAGAAGCCCCAGTCAGACATTTGAGTAAAAAAGAGGCAATTCCAGAGCCTGCAGAGGCGCCAGTGAGGCAGGAGAGCAAGAAGGCTGATCCTGAAGCTGATGATCATGAAGAAGACGAAGAGCTGGATTTGCCTGCTGTTCCCACATCTCCAGTCCGAAGGAAACAGGAAGAAGCTCCAGAGAAGACGAAGAGTAAAAAACCTCGAGGTACGTGTTGATTTGTATCTGCTATGAGTAAACAGAGGCAATGCTCACATGAATTCCATCTAAGAGCATGATGTAATTTGATGATTCTTGAGTCTGGTATTTTCACTGGAAACTGAAGCTGAAATCCTTTACCCTAAGCATGAGGACAAAAGAGTGTATTGTTATAGCCCTTTAACCCTCAAATGAATCATTAGCATGAAGCGTCGAATTGTATGTCAATGGAAAGGAAAAAGGTTTCTCTTCAACATGGGGTCATGATGGCACACATGGGAAGTTTGTAGTCCCATCTTAGAGGTTTGAAGCCGCATTTACATGTTTTTTGCTTGGGCACTTGGGGTCTAATGTACAGGTTCTTCGAACTTTCGATGTATAAGTCTTTGTTTGTCGTGGATAAGTGATCAAATTCCTGATGCGAGCATGTTATGAGGTCCTGATATGATGAGCAGAAATGCAAGCTCCTTTCTCGACTTAGTTGTCTAGGGTCCCTTGTCACATATTTACCATAGAGTTTATGTTTTTATGTTTGCAGCAAGAGAAGAGCCACTAGCAGCGTGAGTATGGAGGTTATTGGCGGGTGTATTGTTCTCCTCTCAAAGCTGAAGGAAGTCACAAGCAAGCGAAGCTGATGATCATTTACCAACAAAGCCCGCAGAATAAGCAAGCATTTGAATCAGGTATCGTCACGGTCATGTACCATTGTTTGACATGGTTTAGGAGCGTGGTAAAGGCATTAGTCTCTCCCTGACAGATGAGTTAGTGTACATAGTTTTGCACCAGGTGCATTGTGATATATGTAATAAGGGCAGTGATGCAGCAATTGTGGGTGCAGCATCTCCATGTTTATTTGCGGCTACTGGTCAAATGTGATCAGTTCCATGACCAGGAAGGATTTGATCAGCTTTAAAACACGTTGAGGATGAGCTTGAAGACAGCTGTGTATCTACGTAGTTGATTTACTTGCTGGAATTCCAGATTTAGTGTTATCATGTATCAGTACTATACACAGAACCTAGAAATACAATTTCGGCTGAGTTGATGTTAGAGGAGGTTCTACCGGTATTTTGCTGCTGTGGTAAGCTAGTTTAACCCTTTGACGACGAGGCCTCGCACGGGGCCCTTTTTTTTTTTTTTTTAAAACGATTTAATAGATTTCTTTGTGTAGATGCTGATATCAGAATCTACACAAAGAGTTCATTTCTCTGTTCACTTTTTTACATAAATCATTGAACTTGTTATTGCCTCAACCGATTGGAGATCAGGAAGATGGATTAGGAGGAAAGCAAAATGCACAACTTCTCTAACTAGTGCATATCAATCTAATGGTTCAATTGGTTGGTGGCTCCCCCCAATTTGGTCTCATCAACCACATTCTGGTTCCTTCGTTGCTTACAGGTTAACGGGTTAACCCTTAAAGGACCGAGACTATGTTTCACCAAAACCACCTCAAAATTGCCTCTAACCCTTAAAGGCTAGAAGGTGTCATTGGTGGCTACATTATTCTACATGTGTAATGTTGTATTTGAACATGATAAAATTAAGATATTGAAATGACCTCCAAATGAAAAATGTTACTAGAAGAATCTTCAAACCAAATGTGTGATTCTTGTTGAACTTCAATACATCTTGCGTATTCTATAGAGTAAAATACGTGCTTGTATATATGGTTCCTCGCTGACGTTTAAGGGTTAAGATGAGACGTAAGAGTAATTGGAACAACTTTTTACTATTTCATTCGTAGGGATTTCAAGTTCACTACTACAAGAAGACACTCAAATTTTTTGGTAAACTTTGTCAGTAAGTTTGATGTAAATTTTTGTAAACCGCATGAATTGTTAGATGACATGCATTGAAAGAGTGCAATATGGTTTCTTTCTTGTGTGGACAAGGTCACTGTACTTTTATTGAAGTTAATGACATCTTTTCCAATGAGACATTGCATAAATTTTTGTGGATCTATTGTTCTACCTTGTGTTAGGTCATTTTATGACAAAAATCACATATAATGGAGGTGTATTGGATATAAAAGATGGATTGACAATGACTAGGGATACATAAAGTAGCCATGTACATAGGAAAGTATTTTTATATTTTGAATAGAATAAAAATTGTTGGATCTACAATCTAAACAATGGACAAAATTATTATGCCTTCTTCTGTTAGAAAAATGAGATTTTTGAAACAAAGTAAAATCCTTAATTTCTTTGTGCTTTTAGATGAGAGTTGTTAAAAGCTTTCCTTTGTTGCTACGTGCCTCAAAAACATACACTATACATATCTACAATAGTACTATTCAATTCTATAGTACCATGTAAGCCTTGCCCGCCCTTCCTAATGAGAGCTTGGGGCAACATAACTTTTTCAATAAATGTCGGATTTTGGAAAAAATTGTACTTTCACAAAGGTTTTAGTAACACTCATCTAGAAAGTAACAGGTTTGTAACAAAAGACATTGTACCCTGGTATTGAGAAGGTTTGTAACAATATATGAAAAGATGATTAGTACATCTCAAACCAATGTCGTGAAATACTAGAATATCCAAACGTTGATATCTTTTTAAGATGGGAACTCTTAAGCGTCATGGAGAACAAAATTGGGTGGATATACATATGAAAATGTACGAATGAAAACCCACATTTTCATCCAAAATTGGGTGTAGATGTAGCTCATAAGTGACTTAACCCCCAAAGAACCAAGTGTCATAAAATGGCAATTTGAAGGTTTGGTCAGGTTCCTATGGTGTTAATTTCTAACATTCCTCTTTGAAATTTTTATTGAAGATGCAAATTACTAAAACCTCAGTGGGGAAACAATTTTTTCTTAAATCCAACATTTATTGAAAAAGTTATAGGGTTTTGAATTTCAAATGGGGAGATTGAGCACTTCAGGCACCTCCTAAAACTTTTGCTAGGACACTCTATTGAATGTGAGATTTATAGTACTAGAAAATAATATTATTTCATTTCATATTGTCAAAAAAGATTCTTGTCTTTAGTGAAAAATAGCATATTAACCCAAGTCAAACATTTTCACACATTGTCACACATTGTCTGGCAAGGTATAAAAAAAACCTTCTTCCTTTCCACATAAAACTTAGAGATCTTCATATTTTTTACTTTTTATTTTTTCCACAATAATATGTGGTGTAAAACTTCTTATTGGCCAATCGGATTATCAATCTAAAACATATTAAGTTCACAAAAAATTAAAATGTGAATTGGCAATTTTTGAACATGTATATTGTTGAATATGAAAATAAAAATGTGATATGGCAATTTTTTTGTTAATTTGTTTTGAATATGCTACATCCCTCCTCTACCTCCACAAATTGGTGTATAAGGAACTAACATCATCTTTAACACAATGGTAATGGATGAAGACCTTGTGTAGTGCAAAAATTTGACACCAAGCGAAGTCAATGTCTGTTGATCCACTCCACGTAGGGAAGAAATGAACCATTCTCTCTACTTCAAACACTATAACCTTTCAATCCGTGAGGTCAAAGTTTATTAAATTTTGTGAGGACGTCATTTAATAAGTTTTGATTGAGATCCTACGGTTAGAGGTAGAAATAATAGTTTTTGTTTTCCTCCTTACTCATTGCACTAGAACAAGCAGCTTTGAAGTGCTTTTGGTGTGAAAATGCCTTGGGCCTTTGGGTGTTACACGGAAGCACTTCATTTTAAGTTAGGAAGTATATGATAATTTTGGATTTTGTTTTGGACCATGGTAGAAAAATTTGTACTAATAATGGATCTCCAATCTATATTGAAACAATTGGTTTACAAATTGAACTCAAAGTTTTGTTTACACCATGAAGATTATCTCCGATGCATTTACCAGTAAAGCATCTTGGATACTTTAGTAGTAAAATGAAGTTAATAAAGTCAACTTTTGACTCCAACATTTACCACTTTTTGAACATTGACAAATTTCTAGCAAATGCAAGTTCAGTACCTACTACCATGAAGTAGCACCATCTATGATTTCAAAGACTTGGATAATTCCCATCCACCGTAACAATCGTGATAGTATATTTGTGTATGTGGAAAAATTTGGTTGTTTCAGTGTATTTTTCAATTTGATAGACTTCTATCTTTACAAAACCATGATAACTTCAATTTCTTTGCAAACTAAAAATTAAAAACTCCTACACGAAGAAAACTCTTAAGCTTTAATTAGGAAAAACAGGAGTCATGACTATTTTTTGTGTAAATTTGGGTGTGAAAATGAAACAACCAAAACATTCCCTATGGCCATAATGAATCGATGGCCATAGGATACCAAAACTTTGATCTATCCTAAACGTGAGAGTCACTATTGTTGGAAACGTGGAGACAGAAGAGAATGCAGAAACAGGAGCTCAATGCAAAGATACAACTTCAAATGCTCAGATGTCTACTCTATCCTGGGGTTGTCAGGAGTTAAATCCCCAAATGCCTCCTCAAGGCATACACATTGACCTCTATAGTTTGACTGACGCACACGAGACGGCAGGCTCGTGTTTTGGAAACTAGTCTCATCTCTTTTGCCATGTAACTTGAGTTGCAACTGGCATACTCTCTTTTATCTCACCTACAACAACTTAGTTATGTTGACAACATATATTTGGGCAGGTCCCAACACTAACGAACCAGTTAAACACCACAGCCAGCGCTTACAGTGAAAAGGAGTTTTGCTGTTATCTGTCGTCCTTCGCAGCTTCCTCTTTACGTATCCGCTCTTCCTCTTCCTTGTTGTAGATGGCATTCAACTGCCGCTCAAGCTACACAAAAAAACAAGTAAACAAATAAGAACCTCAAGGAAAATACTGGCCTGGATTGTAAAGTAAGGCGAAGATACCGTCAGTTTTGACCTCGTATATGACTTCACCTTCTTCGTTCTCAAAGGAAGCTAACACTACTTCTATCTTGAGTGGAGAGACCATGCGTTATAAGGGTTCACCATTGATCTAACAGCTATTGAGAGTGACGAAATAATAGTATTCAAAATTAAAAAGAGGGTATCATATTGAAACTTTCGGTGATTTTACATAGAACTCTGTTTGATGGAAGCAATTTCCTTACCTGCACGTTCCTGAGTTTTACAGTTTGCAGCTCGTCCACAAGAGTTGCCATCCTGATAAGACAAAAATCAAGTTCAGATGCGAATGAAGAAACTTTGCTCGTGCACATATGAAATGTAACCATCAACACGCAGCAAGTCCTGGTGAAGAAAACAAACCTGGACTGGAGATCAGAAACTTGATGAAGAAGTTCACGCTCTCTGTCCGTTGAGACCTCCACCTGAATGCCATTCAACCATGTGAGCGATGAGAAACAAATTTCCAAGAACGCACAAATGCACTTCAGAGCATACTTTCTATTAAAAAATTGTCGCCTATAATATGGTAGTACACTCATACTCAGAACCTCTCGAGGGTAGACAGTGACAAATGTGCAAATTCCGTCAGCCGAACACAGAACGAGGAAAAGATCCATACACAAGGAAACGACTCATAGTAATATAATCAAACATGAGATACGAAAAGAGTAATGATGCCTCACAAAACTACTGCTATACGAAAGCTACTACATAAAATTTCACCAACGTTTGCAGTGGGCTCAGATATTGAACTCCACTAAATAGTGACTTTCCATGCGGGCTTAAGCACGATACTTGAGACTTTTACAATATCGACGAATAAATGTAAGTATCACCGCCACAACGTTGCAGCAGGAACGATCACTAAGACTGACACTGCACACCTGATTTGCACGTGGACATGCCCCCATCGAAATTTGCTGCGGGACTCCCAAGCACTATATCAGCACCACCAAAAGAGTGGTGAAACAGCAACTTACTGCACGGATGTGAAGAATGCTCCGCTACTGCACTGAGCTATTCAATCGGACTATAACCAACTCTAATCGGACATCAGGCATGGACTTTCCAACAGTACGCGGAATGAATATTCTTGAAAACCACGTTCAGAACTCACCGAATGTTCGACTGCAGAGCTTGCACTTGAAGTTCGTGAAAACCTTGACATGGAATTAACAGAGTGAACTGCAAAACCGGAGTATTTGTCAATGCCCAGGCAATTAAAGATCAAACAATGAGGATGTAACAACTCATGAGAATGTCAAGTGATGCTTACGGCTGACAATGTCTTGCGGGCTGAGACTCTGAATTAAATGCAGAATATTGTCCTGCAGTGTAGAAGAACACAATATTCAGGTAGAAGCGTACAAGAAAGAAAACTCATGAAAACACAGTATCAGCTCAAGAATAGGTGTTGCGAAGGATTGGAAACACACCTGCTGCTTTTGCCCGTGCTGAAGAATTTGTTGTAGTTGAGGTATAATAGCCACTATAGGTGCTGTTATTTGTGAAGTCTGTTGAGATGTTTGCCCACCTATAGAAGACATATGCTGCAAAGAGGGCGAGTGCGGCATTGAGGGCGTGTGCTGCAAAGAGGATGAATGCTGGAGAGAGGACGAATGCTGCAAGGCCGGCGCATGTTGAGAAACCTGCATCACAAGACGACGAACCTTTAACATTACAAATTCTACACATCTAAGTCATACGTCAGTAAGGCCAGAGCAAGAAAGTTATTCATCGACAAAAAGGTCCTAGTGAGCTTCCTTCTTTCTTGCGCTAAACTACAAAATCATCTTGTAAAAGCGTTCCAACAACAGCTGCGGTGTTTGGGGACAAATCAATCCACTCTGACCATACTATCTCATCTAGTTCCACCTCGAATCGCTAAAACCTCACAGGTAGGATATAGAAAGGAAAGGGCTGAAGCATACAGGAAGTCTTCGTTCAAAAGACATGCAGTCACTTGTACTGGCAGACTTGTGAAGCGACCCCTGCACAATATGATAGTGTGCACGGGGACAATAAGTACCTTTCGAAGATTCTAAAAAGGAAAACCTCGCGCTTTTTTCACACTTGGCCAACTAGTCCTACGTGATCACACCTTGTCTATTTATCAAATCTTTTAAGTCACTCCTGAGCAGCAATCCGTTCATATATTCCTGGCTAGAGGCTTCAGAGGACACAGTCGGACTACTATAAGGGACGTAAGATTCCCTTACTGTTGTGTCACAGAGGTGGAGCTAATGTTAAACATTCACGAAGAATATACTAACCTGTGCACTTGAGGTCCATCGTGAGCTCATATGAGGAGGCTCCTGCATATTCTCACAAAGACCAAGAAGGCAAACAAAAATGTAAGTAGACTTCTTAGTTGTGTCCAAACTACTATTCAAACATGATCAGGAAAGAAGCCCGAAACAAAAAACCTTCAAGAGCTAACGGAGAAAACGATGCCTTTTGATCAATCTAGGTAAGTAGAAGCATTTCAGAAATAACATTCTTTTCTAAATGTAAAATCAATCAATACCTCAAAGTCCGTATCATCTGAAGTGACAGAGAAGCGTCCTTTCTGAAGTACCCCAGGTCCCTTCTGAGCAGGAGCCTTCACTTTGTCCTCTGAGACCTCTTTGTTTCCTGAAGAAGGTGGCATCAAGTTATTTAATTAATAGACATGCACGAATATTCTATATCATGATAAAGCCGACAGAAATCACATCGCAGCAGACATACCAGATGATTGTCTTGGCATAGTTCCCACTCCATTCATCGATTTCTGGTCAAAACTGGAGCGTTCAGAGCTGGAGGATACTGGTCCATTAAACGAGCGCTCACGATGCATACGACCAGAATCTTCACCAGTTCGTCCACCTTGGCGCTGATCTTTGTCTCTGCTCAAATGAAAATAACATCAAACACTAAACTAGCAACGGAACATGATGGTACTCTAATCTGTTTGTGTTTACAAATAGCTTTTCATGTTGCATGAAATTTATAAAAGATGCATGCGTATATTAGTGGAAGAGGCAGAATTAAAACATACGATGCACCATGCTTCAGCAATCTGACAAGTCATCAAGAACTTCAGTTTATAATTCTGTGTAATATGAAACACCTAGACCTATTCATGAGCTTTCTACTAGAACACATCCAAATATCCTAATAAACATCTGCATAATCCAACAGGTAACACTACCCATCAGCAGCTAAGACGTTGTGCTGAACTTAAGAATAAAACACATCCGTAATAATATGACGTTGATAGTGGTTTGCTGTACATGATTGATCCATGAAAGAGAGTTCACCTGTCTCGGTCTCGATCATCCATAGTAAGCCCACGTATCGAAGACAAAACGCGCTCACTCCCAAACGTGGCACTGCCAACGCGACGCATCTCATCTCGTTCCGAACGCTCTTCAGGACGTCTTTGCTCTCTTCCTTCCTTCCGATCCCTATCATCACCTTTCCGCTGCTCTCTGTCCTCCCTCTCTCTACGTGTGTCTTCTGATTTCCGACTCTCCTTGGGAGAACCATGCCAACTCGGACTTTCACCTTCATGGTCATCCCAGACATCAAACCGACCTCTGCACAGACAAAAGTACTTCAAAAACTATGCCAACACCACTGAAACAACAATCCGTCTTCAGCGCGAAAAAGCAGAGCGCGATATGAGTCCAACATAATATAGACCACGCTGACAGAGCTGTTATTACTTTTGACGATTTGTGTCCAAAGGATCGCAATAAATAGCTCGTTCTAGATTAGAATCCATGAACTTGATTCATTGAAAAACTAAAAGGGTATGTATGAACATTCTCTGTATAGCAAACAAGATTGTAAGTATATACTATGAGTGACGGATAAGTACGCTTACATATGCTTGGGCTCTTTCCTGCCAGATGGAGGTCCAGTCCTACATGCACCACAGGAAAATATCTTAATTCGCGATTTCATGGCTGCCATCGTGAAAAAGAAAGGGGAACCAACAAAGCTCTAAAGACATGTGATTATATAAGAGTATGAGATTATATGTGATTATATATGTGATTATATACAGAGTAAATATAAGCAACCAAAAAAAAAAAACGCAAAGCAAAGCAAAGCCAAAGCAAAAGCAGGGTCAAGCAACAGCAACAAACTAACCTCTAGGGTACATCCTTCTGAAATCGAACCTACACTCACCTAGCTACATTTACAGCCTTGGATTGTTGCGCTGGATTTGGAAGAGGTCCTGATCTGACCCTTGTAACTCGTTCTCCGGCCTGTGGTTCCGACAGCCACAAAAAAGATTAGGCGTTTGCTTCAAAGAGACGAAATAACAGAATAAAATGTCTTAAAGGATTTTAAGTGCTATTTACGCAGCTCACATCATTAGTGGTCTCGGCAATAATTGAATGTATGGTAACCGGCAATAGGATTCTTTCAGATGAAGCTTCATGCGAAAGTGCGGGCTGAGCCAACGGGGATAACGGAGAAAGCGCTGCCTCCTTAGGCTCTTCCTTTATTGGAGTAACTTGCGGTGACAGCACCTCTTCAACCTCCTTATCAATAGCAACCTTCAACGCTTTAGGTTCAAGAACCTCATCATCGTCTTGAATCTGAAAGAAAAACCATAGATTCGGGTGTTAAAAGCAAATGATTGAAGAAGCGACAAAAAAACCAAGCAAATAGAAGCCCCGCTAAGGAAATGCATCAAAAACTCATTTCTCAACCTTGGCGTACCAAAGCTTCTGTACATGTTTTTGAAACTAGTTAAGAGTTCAATAAATGATAATGCTAACAAAATTATATTGTCAAGAGCAGTAAAGTCTCGACATAATTCTAGTAATATTGAACTGAATGTAGGAAAAAAAAATCAATTCAGGATACAATGTCTTTGACATAGAGCAGCCAAGCAAGCAGGATTCATCTACTAAATCAGAAATGTAGTCAAGAACATACCAATGCTGCTTGCGCTTTCAAATCTTCAATATTAAAGTTCCAAGCGCTCACTCCTCTCTTATACTCGTTCTGTGCAAAGCCGTCGAAGATGTTAATAGCCAACAATACATAAGAATGTCGCGCATATTCACTGCCTCGAGTATCAATGCAGAGTTATAGTTGTGGCGTTACCTGGGATTGAGCTTCTTGTTCATCGTAAGGCTGGATCTTTTGCGCAAGCCGATTTGCATCTTTGATCTGCATTCATAAATAAAAGTTGAATAATACAGCTCTTGATGAAATACTGCTCTAGTTCAGAAAACTCCACTAGGTGTTGACCAAAACCAAAATGATACTAACCATAATTTATCAATCATAACAAAAACACAACAAAAACATCAAGATAAAACCTGTAACGACACACTATATATTTTCATGACTAACCAAGGCCAAACACACTGCAGCAAAAAAATTAATTGGAGATTAAGAGTCTAATCAAGAGGAAAGGTACAAAAGAATAACTATAACCGGACGATCATAGAAAATCCCCAATCACTAATGTGTTCCAAAGTGTCTCAGAGTTCAGGAAGGCAAAAGAAGTACCTTTAAATTTTTCACACGCTCCCCTAACGGCGGTAATCCTTCCAAAATATGACGAGAAATGTAATCGAATGAGCGAGCTTGCTTGAAAAATGAATGTCTCGAAAGTTTTTCAGCGGTAGGGCGTTTGGCGGGATCTTTTACTAAGCACATTGCAATCATCTCCTTGAAAGACTGCATCCAAAATAACCTAGTCGGTCAATTCTCAAATATGCAAATAACATGGATATCGCAGCTATTCTTCAGACACAGACTACTTAACATAAAGAATAGATTTACTTTGACACATATAAGCCCTGAACAGTGTCCCCATAGACTAAAACAAAACCCTCAACTCAGAGTGCACAAGAGAAATATTAATCTCGAGGAAAAAGAAGTTTTTTTAGTGCTAGTGTTTACACACTTCACATTGGTAAAAGAAATAATATGGACTTCTAAGTATATTCTAAGACTAAAAATGCAAAACTTATGAACGCAAGCACAATCATAGACAAATCAGCATCCTGAACAAACCTTCGAGAACTTTTTATCACGCTCATAGTCCAGCCCAGGAGGTGCGTTCTGCAAAGTCATCAGCAAAACCTGTGTACACCAACATCAGACCTCATCAGAAGGAAATACAATGAAAGAAGAACAATGGAAAACGTATGAGCATGATAGCAATAGACCACTGGCATCAACCACACGGGTCACATCATTCAAGAATGTGTACCTTCATGGGAGGATACTTAGAGAAAGGCGCATGACCATGGGCTAGCTCCAGAGCCGTTATTCCAAAGGACCATATGTCGGCTCTGCCAAAAACATACAGACAAAAAACAACATGAAAAACATTGTAGAGCAGACCATTCCCTTAACTCGGCTCATATCAACATTCAAGACACATTCGCTGCAAATAAATCCACAAGCAAGTAACAAGGAATGATAAGATAATGTACTGACTTGAAATCATAACCATGAAGTTGTTCCATAACTTCGGGTGCCATCCTGCAAATCCATCAAAGCAAAAAGATGAGGAAACAACCATAGTAGATCCGATCAAACCCCAGTGCGGGATACGCAAGTGACTAGGATAAATCATTCATATTGAAAAGCAACCGATAGGTTCAAAAGAAAGGGGGAGGGATGTGTCTATACCAGCACGGCGTTCCCACAAAGGTATTCCTAGAGCGTTGTCTATCGCCTGTGTCAAACATGCATGCTGAAACGCCAAAGTCTCCAAGCTTTACCGATCCATTTGAGTCAACTAATATATTTCCAGCCTGAAAAAGTCAACCAAGACGTATAACAAATATGAGAAACACTTTACATATCAAATGATATTGTTCGCCTGCACCGTATTAATACATTGACCGCATCACCCCTTTCGCACCCACTGTTCTCTCAGTAGTGAGAGCTGAAAAGGCCAAAAGGAAATGAAGTAACATCACCAGATAATCTAACGAAGGAACAACTCCCAACCAAGTTTAAGCGACGTTCAATGAACAAGGGGACTGGGCAGTCGAGAGCTGGCCATATATATATATATATATTCCACACAGTAACATGGTAGGTCAAAAATGGGACTGGATGCACAAGAAGGTACCTTTACATCCCGATGAATATGGCCATGACGATGGAGATACTCAAGCGCTTTCAAGGATTCTTTCAGTACGGTTGCAATAACTGGCTCGTCGAAACCCTCTGGAAAAGCTGCTTTCATTATATGCAAGCATGACCCACCGGCCATGTAAGGCATCACCACCCATAAGTTTTGGCCAACGACGAAGGAGCAATACGCCTTCACCACATTCTGGTGGTTTATTAAGCTCATTGTCTGAGCTTCTCGGCGGATGTCATCCTGCACAAAGTCAGGTACATCAGTGTCTTTGTCCGCTTGGTCATTCTCTAAGAAGAGCATTTGTTATTTCTAATCAAACATGTAGGCTCGATAAGACATCAAGCTGTTCAGATACAAATTAAGAAGATTAGGGAAAGTAAGGGAAAATTCGTTTGGAACGAAAGAATTGCAGAACTTAAAAGGAGACCAATTCTTTAAAAGAAAAAGTATCAGTAGCATTTTGCCGAGAATTGCAAGAATCGCTTTTAGTTCAATTCTCAACCGTAGCTGCCACAAACAATCATGCAGAACTTACCAGGTTGCTGTTGCATTTTTCGAGATCCAAGCTCTTAATCGCCACAACCTCATTGAAAGTGACGCAATGTGCCCTATAAACTGTTGCACTTACTCCTTGCCCAACCTCCTCAAATAGTTTGTATTCTGAAGCCACTAAGGGATACGACCGTTTATTTACGTCTAACACTAAACCGCCTCCTGTCGGCATTTTGAACGGACCTCTGTTATGGACTATTCAGTTGCAAAGCCTCCACAACCCATATCTTCTCCTAAAAGTTATTCAAGTCTTTCTCAAAGCAACTGCTGCTGCATACGCCATTGTTGCCCTCAACCTCACGGTCGTTGAGAAAAATCCTCGTCTACCTGTCCTTCGAGAGGAAGACAAGCCCAGCTCATAGATCCTGCTTCGATGTTTTCTCAACTCTGAAACTTCTTTACATTCCACTGCTAAATTCTTCTGCTACCACCTGTGATACCATCCAGCAGAATACCTGCTCACCTAAAGTACGTATACTACAGGATTCTCCAATCTCTGCGCTTGCAACTCTATAAACTCTTGCTTTCATTGTTCCTGCAGAAACAGAATGACATTGTTAGTTATGGAAACAGACCATACAACATCAGGAGTAGTCCTGTTAGAAATATCCACAATCACAGCCTGAAAGAGATTGAATATCCAAGGCCTCAACTTTGTCGAAAAAATCCTTAGATGATGCTGCTCCAGATCCAACATCCAATTAAAAGCTTGTTAATACGGGGACTCAGTCCAGCAACTTGTTGACTCAGTCAGCACTCACAACATCACCAAGATGTCTCAGAGCACATTGGGAACACTATTCTTGTACTTCACTAAACTGCAGCTGCTAAAGGATTTCAAGACGCAGCGGCAGCTACAGTAGCTACTGATGTCTACTTAAACCTCTTAGAGAGAATTCTACGCAGAATGTCTAAAGGGCCATCAGTACCACAAATCTCAATAAATTGAAGTTCGTTGGTGCAAGAGAAAAAACCTCACGTCGACCTATGTCATTACCAGACCAGTATTTCAGAGCCATTACTTCGATCCCCCAGACCCTTCAATAAAGACATGCCATGTGGAAAGATGCAGCATATATTTAGGTTCTAACGAACTCGAACCCTAAAATTATTCACATTACTGATCTCTCCGCCAAATATTCACCGTTTACGTAATTTAATCGTGCTTACTAAAGGCCTACAACAGAGCCGTACATAAATCATACAACTCAGTGAAGAACAAAAACAGACGGTCAATCGTTCACGGGACTGCGAAATATTTCAGAACAAACGATAGAAGACAGATTCTTCAAAAAAACCTCTACAAGGCAAAATAAGGCGACATGCACGAAACTCCAGTTGTTAAAGGAACAACGCTCATCTGCAAAATTTCCAGAAGCTCACGAAATCTACATCACCTGTGAAGGAAACATCGACCACGACGGAAAAATGACCAAATCTGAATACAGAGCAAAACAGTCCGTTGGAAAGCATCTGACTACTTGAACACCTTACGACTGAAAGGCGGTGAAGTAGATCAAATGCTATCTTGTACCCTAAAAAAACAGAGCATAGGATATGACGGCGACAGGACTGCACAATGTACTGCAATGAAACTGCTCAACTCTGACACGCTACAAGGAGCCGCCGAAACAATATCTTCTCCCACACGGGAGCTCTCAAAAAAGCAACGAGACTCTCCAAAGCCACAACACGCTCCCCAAACCGAAGCTCCACATGCCACAATTTCACCGTCAAATCACGACCTGGGACGCAAAATTCGCTCCGACCGACCTCACCTCCTCTGGTCCTTCAATGTGCTTCACACCAAACCTCACAGGACTCCAAAGCACCCTCACCCGACGGAATCTTTGGACGGTCACTCACTCACTCACCAGCGCCACAGCTCAACCTCCACAATCGAGCTTGATCTACAACGTCACCAAAACTGCATCTCCAAGATCCCGGAACCGACCACAGCCGGAGCCAATACAAACCTCCGCCCGAGCCCCGAAATGACGCAACAAAAGCCGCGAGAATATTCTCCCGCGAGCCTGCTCTTCAGTAATCACCTCCACACCTCGTCCGCTCTCTTCTCTCTCACAGAATCACAGACCTCTCAGCTACCGCTCTCCAATTCAAACCGAAGCAGAGAAGAGGTTGATACAGACCTGTGCGAGGTCGGGAGTTGTTGCTCCGGCGCCTCGAGCGGATGGAGCGTTCGTTCTCGGGCGCTCCTGGACGGAATTGAGCGGCGTCCGGGGCGTTGCGTGGCGGCGCGGGGGAGCTAGGCCGCGGTGCGCGTGGGAGGCCCTCGAATCCGCTGCATTCTGCGAGAGACGGGCGACGGTGGTGGTGGATCTCCTTCGAGGGGAGCGAGTGTGTGTGCCGAGCTGCGTCTTCGTCTCTCTCGATGCGATCCCTCCCCCATCTCCACCCTCTCACTTTTACTTTCTCGTCTCTCGTGTGAAGCTTTTTCCCTTAGCCCCCTTTTTCCCCTTCGGGCGGCTTTTCTTTCTCACGGGAATGACTTTTCCATGCGGGACCGTTTTTGGTATGTTCTAATTTTTCAGTTGCTTTTATTATTTTAAACATAAAGTATATAGACATATGTGGTATTAAAGTAATAATATCAAATGAAAGTGTTAAAGTAAAAGTAAAAAATCTTTGTAGAACATAGATAAGCTTGTACAAAAACCAATTCTATCACACATATACAGATGACGTAGAAGGCTAGACAAGTTAATTTTGGCTGATCTTTTAGCTAGATATCAAATTATAGTGGGATTAGAAGAATCTTGATTTGAAACAAAATTATCTAAAAATTAATGTGTAGTTGATTCATTGTTTTTCAAGGTTTTCCTTACTTCTAATCATTAGAATTTTATATATGCAATGTGCTTTGTCTTTGATTTTTCAACTTTTGGAAGTTTTGTAAATGATACGATCTTATTTCTTTTGTTCATAGCTTTAATAAAGTGTATATTGTTATTCTGATTATTGAAATTTGTATTCTACTTTTTTTAGATCTCTTTGAAATATCACATAAATGGATTTTGTGTGTGTTTGTATTGAAATAAAAACTCGTCCTTTTGAATTTACACTTCAAATACCATTTTTGTGCTTGTAATGATGTTGTTTTACATTTTTATCCACTTGAATGACAAAGAATTGTTATCATGTCATGAAGATGTTTTTTTTTTTACTATAATTCAAAAGATGGATAATATATTTGATGTCTTTGTAGACTTTTATGGTGTAAGAACTTTGTTCCAACAATAAAAATTGTAGTTGATTGAGTATTTTTATTTTTAAAACAATAAAATAGCCTTAGCTCAACTACAAATTCCAAAAATCACAAAAAATTATTTTGAGAAGAACATCCTTCTCCGTATTTCTATAACTCTTGAGTTTTTTATAAACAACTAAACTCCTTGCTTTGATTCTATCTCTAGAGTTGTCCACAAGTCAAATTTCATTGTACTATAGGTATGTTACAAATCATTATAATGACGTTTCAATGGTGTGTTGAGAAGCTTTTTAAAATACAAGCATGCTTGGTTTTGTATCATGTATGGAAGAATCTATTTTATGTTGGTATAACATAACCGTATGATAGATAACCTAGAATTTATTCATGTCAACATAATTTAACTTGCAATTTGAATAAGTTCATAGTGGTGTTTTAATTACTTTCATGTACTTTTGCCAAGACATTTTGATGCATTTCATTCAACTTTGAAATCCCTACAAATGTTCTTATTACTTCCAAACACTCTAGATTCTTATTATTAAAAATCATACAAAAAACATCATTGTAGATTTTAAGATATTTGGTATGAAAAACACACCTTATGTCTTCATGGCTTATTTCCACCTCAAAGGCCTTTTCCTATGCAAACCCAACTTTATGTTGCGATGTTTCTTTAAATATATATGGAGCCAAATGACTTTCTTAGTTTATGAGAATCTTGTTTCTTGCTTTATTTTTCTTAAAAAGTCATTTTATTGCCAACTTTCATTTTAGGAATGGATGCAAGTGGATGAAAATCATCACATTAGATCAAATAAGTGACATGTTTTAACAAAAAGTGGTATTTATCCAAATTTGGGCTATAAGGTAAAAATCGATGGGCTTCTGGCACTAAGTGCAAATGTAGAAAATAACATTGGCTCGATATATCAATTTTACACTATTGTGTTTAATATCTAAATGGTTACTTTGTCTCTTTAAAAGGACTTCATTGTCAACCAACTATAAGAGCATCCGCACTGCACCTGGTGTGGCCTACAACAAGGGACCTCGCACTGCGTTAGATGCATCGCCAACCATATTGCGGTGCTTGCGTAAATTTGGTTTGCCACGTGTCAAAGCCACAATGTCCCATGAGCTTTCCATCCAACCAACTTCCGGTCGATTGAAGCTTTAAATCGTGCCTATAACCTCCATAACAACCTCTTGTGGTAAAGCCAGGTTTTGTTGTTCCCACATCCTTTGACGTAAAAAATTAAGAAAAGAAATAAACACAAAAAAACAGAAACCAAAAAAACAAACAAACAAACTTTTATGGTGGGGAGGTTGGCGTGAAGAAAAGTAGTACTACATGCATAATGAAACTCAAAAAACTTGATTCCTTATCCATAAAAATTGTGCCAAAATTTCAAAATTGCTAACTGCTTTGCAAGTTGCAGATCCAATTGGTTATTAAAGAAATCCTCAAATTATACAGTTTAATCCAAGTTAAATGCAAATTGTTCTTGTTTTTCAAATTGTTTTCATGGCAGTTTTGGAGCATAATTCAAATTTGTGAAAGTCCAAATATAGCCACAAGCAATTCACAACCTATATTTTACATTTTTTCTTTCACAATAAAATTATATTTCATACCATAGTTTTTTCTTTCATATTCAAAAGATCTTAATTAGGATTATTGTGGAAATTATTCAAGGTTCTAAAATTTCAAAATATACTGGAATAATTTTCCTCAACATATTGAATCTAACTAATTGTCTAAATTAAACCAAATTGGAACATTAAGCATACCATATGCATGGGTTAGGTTTGGACACTCCCTATTTAATTAATTATTTTTTCCAATCCATAGTAGTTTGGACACAACGGTTTCATCTAGGTGTTACATGAATATTGCCTAGATATTACATGGGTATGACATTGGCGTTTCATGGATATCACCTGAGACAAATCCCTTATATTTTCCAATTTTTTTGGATGGTCTCCATTTTGAATTTATCCCTAAAGGACCAAGGCATTCTAGGGAAATTTCTACCCCATTGCTTAAAAACAGCCAAGAATAACTTTTTGAGAATGTAACCGTAAAATATTTTTCTAAACTTATATGAGATGATGTGGCAAAACTTTTGTGAAATTCGGTAATACGGATTGAAAGATAATTGTAGTCAAAGTGGAAAGACTTATACCTGGTAGGTACATTGGTCCTTTAGGGGTTAATTATGTACGAACCTGTCGAACATGTAGTGTAATAAAGCTTCCCAAATCCCCAAACAATCCTTCATTCATTCATTGAAAGGAATTTCAGTTGTTGTGATTAGAGGTCACCTGGACACCAATTATAGAGAGAGATTTCATCTGCTTTTTTGGTGCGTGTTGATTACCTGAATCCAAGAGAATGGGTCTGAAGGGGCATATTTTGAACATAGTGAAAGCCAATCCTGGTGCCATGTTATCGAGGGCCGGCTTATGGAAAATGAGACTTTTTTCACTCTAGAGCGATCATATTCCATCATTCCCTTGATCAGTGATCTTAGTGTAAAGTTGCTCTTTGTGTATTAGAAGAACTTAGTGTGATGTGGTTGAGGTGTAAAATTTTGTGTATGTGTAGATGGATGTTTACTATTATAAAAATGAAAGAAAAGAGGAGAAGAGGAATAAGGAGAAGAATTTTGGTCTCCAAATGGGGTTGGCATGTAGTGCTCATTCTAGTGCTAAACTTGTGTCCATAATACATAGGCTTGCCGTATGAAATTACTTCTCCTTATTACAGGGTAGACACTATTGAATAATGTTTAACTCCTAAATTACCAAGACTCTTGGGTTTGGGCATGTTCCTACATGTCAATTTGTAACATTATTTTTTGAAATTCTTATTGTAAATGGACATTACTAAAAGCTTTGAGTGAGTCCATTTTTTTTCTTCTAAATCTGACATTTCATGAAAAAGTTATAGGGCTTGAAGTTCAAATGGGGAGAGCGGGCACCACTGGAAACTCCAAAAACTTTTGCTAGGACACTCTATTGAAAGTAAGATTTTCAGTGGTAGCAAACAATATTATTTCCTTTCATATTGTCAAAAAAAATCTCTTGTCTTTAGTGGAAAATAGCACATTAATCCAAGTCAAATATTTTCACACCTTGTTGCACATTGTTGGACAAGGTACCAAAAAATCTTCTTCCTTTCCACATAAAACTTAGAGATCTTCATATTTTTTACTTTTTATTTTCCCAACGGCATTATGTGGTGTAAACCTTTTCATTGACCATTCGGATTCTCATTCTAAAACATATTGACTTCACAATAAAATATATGGTGAATTGACAATTTTTGAACCTCCACTCCTGGCACAATTTTTTTGAATATGCTACACCCTTTGTTTACCTCTAAAAATTGGTGTAGAAGGAACTAACAACATGCTTAACATGGTGGTATTGAATTTAGACCTTGTGTAGTGCAAAAATTGGACACCAACTGAAGTCAAAGTCTATAACATGCTGGGAAGAAAATGAACCCTTTGCAGTACCATAAACACTATAATTTAACAATCCGTGCGGTCAAAGTTTATGAAATTTTGTAATATGTTACTTAGTAAGTCTTAATTAAGATCCTATGGTTGGAACTAGAAATAAAAGTTTTGGTTTACTTCCTTGCTCATTGCACTGAAACGAGCAGGTTTGAAGTGTTTTTAGTTTGATAATGCCTTGGTAATTTAGGGGTTAATAATGTAAGTTTGCCACATAAAAGGATGATTTCGTCGTCTGACCCAATCCAAAAAAAATAAGTTAAGGATACATTAAGGGGAGTGACAATGATTATGGAATCCACTAAAATTGATTCACAAAGGATATGTAATTCAACTTTGTGTTTATTCATGTGAATATCATTTATGCTTTACACCAATCACAAGCAACAGTAACCTCAACATACATGTCACCAAACTCGAGAAGAAGTTATAGATTTGTTTATGGTTGGTTGATGTGAAACCACCACATGACGTTATCCAGTTATTGTGCAAAAGGGGAGTGTGGCTTCCCATCTCTAAGTTAAACTTAGTTTGTATTGCATTTTCTTACACCTTTCACTTCCAGGGGTTAAACCGTAGGGGGATTTCACACGCAGACTAAAGGGTTGAGAGACCGAGTGCTATTTGCAGTTCCATTGGTCTAGAGCCTCAAAATTGGCCTTGGTCGTCCTCTCGGTTTTCACACACGGACCAAGGGTCGAGAGGCCGAGGGCGTCTAAAATGCCTATATAGCAACACTTTTTTTTGAAGGTTTTGGCGCCAAAAGTTTGGTCCCTCCAGAAAAGTTTGGGTTTCTATTCTTGTTCGGACCAAACTCTTGCCGAGGTGCAGAACATTTATTTCATTAAAATATTAAGATCTGACAAGATCTCAACCATTATATTAAAATAGTAACTTAATTTACCCTAAAATATTTTATCCAAATTCTTTACACATGTTTTAATCCATATTTTTATCCAACTTTTTAAAGTGAATTTTTTACTTGATTTTATCCCTTCAAATTTTCACCCAAATATTTTAACCCGAGTTTTTATGTGCTTATACTCGAATTTTTTTGTGTAATGAGCATTTTGGCCATTTTCTTGATTTTTTTACCAAAAATGTGTTCCCTTGTAGACTTTATGGCTAGAGAATGTGAGAGTGGTATATTTCATAGAAGTAAGACCCTTCTCAATCCCTAAAAGCCCATGACAATTTCACACCAAAAACACTTCAAAATTGTTTATTCTAGTGCAATGAGCAAGGAAGGAAATAAAACCTTATATTTATCCTTTTGACCGTAGGAGCTCCATAAAGACTTACTAAGTAACATACTCGCAAAATTTCATAGACTTTGCCCGCATGGATTGAAAGATTATAGTGTTTGAAGTCAAAAAAATGGTTAATTTTCTTCCCCGTGTTGAGTGGATCAACAAACTTTGATTGCACTTAGTGGTATCAAATTTTTGTACTACATAAGGTCTAAATCTTTTACCATTGTGTTAGGCATGATGTTAGTTCCGTATACAACAATTTTTAGAGGTAGAGAAGGGGTGTAGCATATTCAAAACAAGTGTGCAAGGAGTGGAGGTTCAAAAATTGTCATATTAAATTCTCCAAAAAAAATTCAAATGATAATCTAAACGGTCAATAAGAAGGTTTACACCACATATTGTTGTAGAGAAAATAAAAAGTGATAAACATGAAGATCTCTAGGTTTTATGTAGAAAAGGTGATGTTTTTTTCCCCGCTTGCCCAAAGTGAGTAAAAATGTTTGACTTAAGTTGAAATATTTTTTAACTCTACAGACAAGTATTTTTTTTGTCGTCTTCAAAGAAGGTAATATTCTCTACATGAATGGAAAATCTCAATGTCAATAGAGACTTCTAGCACTATTTTGAAGCTGCCAAGAATCCCCATTTCTAACTTTGAGTGGTACCAACTTTCAAACCATGAATCCAAAAATAATAATAAAAATATCTCCATGGAGCTCTTATAAGGGACAATCTAGTAAAAGAGTAAAAAAAAGATTTTTTTTTTGAATTCCAGGAACCTGCCCAAAATCCGAAACGTACGCCCCACGTACACTTGGGCTTTTAGGGGTTAAAAAGTAGAAATTGGCGTAAAATTTGTCAAATAGTGTGGGTCTCGGCCTCTCAACTCGGGTCCTTAGGCTTTCACATTACAAGGACCCAAACTCCGCAAATTAAATATTTTAATATTTTCTTCCAACTCCAAAACTCAGCCTTTTGACATAGTTTGGTCCTCGACATAGTTTGGTCCACGGTCCACGTGTGAAACCCCCCTTAATATGTACTAGAACCTTCCATTTAAGGACACAAAAATGCAAACTCCAGCTACATGGCTAATGTTTAAGGCTACAAAACTTAACCTCTATAGGATGAAGTGACTGCAATTATATTTCAATTTGTACATTCAAAAATCACAAATTTTTAAGCACGTCATTTCATATAAGTTTAGAAGAAGAAAAGTTACATTCTCAAGAGTTCATAGTGACAATTTTTAATCAATGGAGTATCGGTTCATCTAAAATTGATCCCCTTGATCCTTTAGAGGTTAAAACTTGTAGTTTAGATCTATATTTATATCCTAAAGATACTACGGTTCAATGTCATGTGGTGGTTTCAAAACAACCAACCATCTGCATGTCAAAGCCCACTGCCCAACCCACACCAAATTTCCGGATTTCTGTAACGCTGACAAGCAACAAGTTACAAGTACATTGTACAACGAAGCCCAGTGCGCACTGATTTGGAGCTGAGATAGGGAGGATGGAAGCATGACAGTACTGTACACGAGGAAAGGGTACGGTAGTATTGTACTTGGGAGTGTACCCGGGTGTCCTCTGCATTGTCCCATGCCTTGCAGTTGTTCAGCAATACACTTTGTGTGAGCTGCAACTCGTTGTCCGTTACTTGAATGCATTCAGCTCTGAATTCACCAGCTGTCACCATGCACACATCTGCATTAGCGCACCTTTCTCTGGTGTTCGCCTGCACACATTCAGCGGCTTCGGGCCAGTTTTTGACAACCCAAAACGGACCGGGAACGAATACCACTCCCTTCTATACCCTTCCTAGATTCTAGGAAAAAAATGTAGTATGTCTAGTGCAGTGACCAATGAAATGATAAGTGATGTGTTGGCTGACTACGTATCATCCTTGAAATCTAAGAAGAGTATAGAAGGGAGCAATATTGGGTCACCAATTGGTTTAGGTTGTTCTACTTTAGTCTTATTCACTATGAAGCCAAAATGGGATAGATCTAAGTAACATTCAAGTATGTCACTTATTTCATCTATTTGATCATCAGTCATCCATAACATCAGTTTTGTGGATGAAAATTGGCAATGGTGAGAACATGTCTCTTGGGGGAACATCGGGGTGAGTTCCTAAGGGTTGCTTTATACTATGGTGGAGAAGTGCTCAAGTCTAGTGTAGAAGGTGTTATTCAAGACAATTGGTAATTTTCCAAGATTTTCTAAAAACAATTGGTTTGAGAAATCAATTTATATGAATGAAATATGATTATCATTTAGGACCCAAATAATTCAACTTTCAATTGGATGTGCGTCTTAACTTAGAATTTTAGCTAATAATTTCTTCAGCTGACTTTACAATAATTGTTGGATCCCCGTGTACATTGCACCCGTTGGTGAAGAATTCATGTGCCAAGACATGGTTATTTGAGGCAAGAGCTAGCCAAAGAGATTGAATAGACGATTAAAAAATACTACGAGAATTCATAAAGTGGCATAGTCTAACTAGAAGATATATCGAGGAAAAATTGAGCTTCCACAATTGATGGCGCCTTTAGAGCCATTGCGAGGTTTGCTGCAAAAAGACATAAGAGAAGCAAAGACTTTGGAAATTCATCCATGTGTATAACAACGCTTTGGTATTCACATCTCTAGGAGTCAATTTAGATCAGCGTTTTGCCCAAGATAGAAACTACAACTTTCAAATTCAAGGCATGCTGTATTGTAAAACGGACAACCTTTTGTCAACAAAATCGAAGAATCACAAGTTTTCAAAGTTTTATACTGTAATGGATGAATGGAATCTTCTTGAAAGTCTCAATCATAATATAATAAAGTAGCTCCGAAATATGTTAATGGAACATAATATCCGTAAAATTGACATAAAAAATGTTGTATAATTAATTCTTTAACCCCTCAATTTCTTTGACAATTTCACACTATAAACACTTCAAAACTGCTTGTTTTAGTGCATTGAGTAAGGACAAAACCAAAACTTTTACTTCTAGTTTTCACGGTAGGATCTCAATTAAGACTCATTAAGTAACTCACATAAAAAAATCATAAAGTTTGACCGCACAGATTGTAATATTATAATGTTTGAAGTAGAGAAAAGGGTCCATTTTCTTCCCTGCATTTAGTGGATCAACACACTTTGACTTCACTTGGTGTCAAAGTCTTGCACTACACAAAGTCTAAATTCATTTCCATCATGTTAAGCATGATAATAGCTCCTTGTACTCCATTTTTTAGAGGTAGGAAAAGGGTGTACCATATTCAAAAAAATTGTGGAAGAAGTGGAGGTTTAAAAATTGTCAATTTACGTTATAATTTTTTTGTGAACTTAGTATGTTTTAGAATGAGAATCCAAATGGTCAATAAGAAGGCTTACACCACATAATGCCGTGGAAAAAATAAAAAGTAAAAAATAATGATGATCTCAAAGTTTTATGTGAAAAAGAAGTTTTTTTGGTACCTTGCCTGACGATGTGCAATAATGTGTGAAAAATGTTTGACTTGGATTGATATGCCTTTTTCCACTAAAGACAAGAGATTTTTTTTTGAAAATATGAAAGGGAATATTATTATTAGCTAGTATTGTGAATCTCACATTCAATAGAGTATCCTAGCAAAAGTTTTAGGAGTTGCCCGACTTGCCGGCTTTCCCCATTTGAACTTCAAAACCCTATAAATTTTTCATGAAATGTCGGATTTAGGAAAAACTTGGACTCAAACAAAGCTTTTAGTAATTTCCATCTACATTAAAAAATTTAAAGAAAACTATTTCAAAAGGACACCATAGGAACTTGCCCAAACCTTCTAGAGTCCCCCGAAGGGACTCTTGGAAATTTAGGGGTTAAGAACCATCAAAGTTGTTGTAGATGTCTACAAAACGTAAAGAGTATGGTGATCTTACCATGTGAAATCATTGTCAATGTCCATTGAAGTCCCCACATAGATTCAAATCAATTTACAATTGTTGCTATTGGACATTTAGAACCTCACGGAGCAAGAAATTCTAGTTTTAGACCAGAACATACTCAAGACTCCAATAATTGAAACTAAGGTTGAGGTAGGTTGCCCTGAAACAACCAACTTAAGCATTTTGGTAGTGTTCATTGTGAAGAAAAAGGTATGACCTAAATGGAGAGATGTATCCATAAAAATTGCAGAGATTTGCAACATTGGGCATTGCATTTGACAATTTCATTCTGGACAATGGCCAAATCTAGTAAACGAGCGTCACAGATTATGCTGACCAAATCTACGACCCTTGGAGACCAGATTTGGCCATCGTCCTTAACCCCTAAATTTTCAAGAGTCCCCTCGGGGGACTCTTGAAGGTTTGGGCAAGTTCCTATGGTGTCCTTCTTTAATAGTTTTCTCTTAAATATATAATGTAGATGGAAATTATTAAAAGCATTGTGTGAGTGCAAGTTTTTCCTAAATCCAACAATTTATGAAAAAGTTATAGGGTTTAGAAGTTCAAATGGGGAGAGCGGGCCAGTCGGGCAACTCCTAAAACTTTTGCTAGGACACTCTATTAAATGTGAAAATTTTCAATAGCAGCTAACAATATTATTCCCTTTCATATTGTCAAAAAAATCTCTTGTCTTTAGTGAAAAAAGGCATATAAATCCAAGTCAAACATTTTCACACATTATCACACATTGTCTGGCAAGGTACCAAAAAACTTCTTTCTTTTCACATAAAACTTTGAGATGATCATATTTTTTACTTTTTACTTTTTTTTGCAGCAACATGTGGTGTAAAACTTCTAATTGACCATTTGGATTCTCATTCTAAAACATACTAAGTTCTCAAAAAAATATAATGCAAATCGACAATTTTTGAACCTCCACTCCTTGCACAATTTTTTTGAATGTGCTACATCCTTTTTCTACCTCTAAAAAATGGAGTACAAGGAGCTAATATCATGCTTAACATGACGGTAATGAATTTAGACCTTATGTAGTGCAAGACTTTGACACCAAGTGAAGTCAAAGTCTGTTGATCCACTAAACGCAGGGAAGAAAATGGACCCTTTTCACTACTTCAAACACTATAATATTACAATTTGTGCAATCAAACTTGATGAAATTTTTTATGCGAGTTACTTACTAAGTCTCAATCGAGATCCTACGGTGAAATCTAGAAGTAAAAGTTTTTTGTTTTGTCCTTACTCAATGCACTTAAACAAGCAGTTTTGAAGTGTTTCTGGTGTGAAATTGTCAAAGAAATTTAGGGGGTAAACAGTAAAACTCACCATGCATGCATAACTCACAACCAAACTGCCAGTTCTTGTCCCCCGACTTAAAAGCTTTACGTACAGATTTTAAAAGAAAGTTCACTCTAGTTCAGAGGTTAGTCTTTTCCTTTCAAAAGAAGGAGCTCATTAGAAAGTGGGTTTTTCTTATGCTGGAGATGTAACTTACAGGAAACTAATACAATCTTGTTGGTAGAGATGATTTATCTCACTGTTATTTCATTTAAAAACAGAAGTGAAATTGGCATGAGTAAAATAGGATTCTGAACTTTAACAGTTGACCCTGTAAGCCCTAACATCCATAACCTCTTCAGCAAGCACTACAGGTCATCTCCAAGGAGATTTTGAGATTTTTAATGAGGGAGAGCAAGATGAGCATCTACCGAGACCGGCGCCACAAAAATCAATGCAAGCATTGGTGAGCTACAATGATTTTTGTGAAGCGGGGTTGTGATGAAATATATCCAATGTGTAAATGATATCCAACATTAACCCCTGAAGGATCAAGGCATTTTCAGAGGAATCTCTACTCCATTGATTAAAAACTATCAAGATGAACTTCATAAGAATTTTGCTATAGGATCTTTTTCTAAACTCATTCAAGATGATGTGATAATTTTTTGTGGATTTTGACCGCACGGATTTGAAAGATAATTGCAGTCAAAGTGAACACTTGGTCCCCAACGAACACTTGGTCCTTTAGGGATTAATTGTGATACTACCCTTTCTTTATTCCTAAAACCCATCATATCAACGGAAGAACTTGGTGGTGTCTTAACTATATCTTTATTATGCAATAAACAACTTGGTGGTCTCTAAACTCAAGTTATAAGTAATTTCAACTATCTTAGAGAAAGAACATGAAAGAGATTATATTATACCATGAATCTTAACCATCTTCCTACTCTTTGAGCTAATCACAGATTAAATAAGAGATATTTAGTGTACTACCGTAGGTGAAGGGCACCTTTGGCTATAATTAATTCAAAAAAGGCATGCCGAATTATTTGGGAAATTATTGAGTGGAAATGCCGAAATTGAAGAAAATATTAATATACAAAACCTTTGGACACCAAGGTTATCAATGGGGAGTTATGGCTTGGAAAGCCTAAATTCTTGGAAGTGTGTGCAAAAGAGCTCCAAGTAGGGAGCTTGAGGTCTTAGGTTCAATCCCCTTGGCCATCAAAATAGGCTAATTATAGTAATCTATGAATACCTGCCGAAATCTTCTAAAATTTCATTTAGAAAGCCGAACCCACTTTTTTTACTTTAATTAATTATTCGGCGTCCAAGTGCCGAAGGTGCCCTTGACCTACGGTAATTTGAATAATAAAAAATGATACAAAAACTAAGTCATGGTGTCTTTGCCTCATTTTACAAATAACTCCATAATTGCATACACAACATGAAGATGTCTATCACAGGCAAAGACTTTAGGTTGATCTTAGGTTTAGGTTGACAAGACTTTAGGTTGACTTAGGTTGACAAGACTTTAGGTTGACTTAGGTTGACAAGACTTTAGGTTGACTTAGGTTGACAAGACTTTAGGTTGACTTAGGTTGACAAGACTTTAGGTTGACTTAGGTTGACAAGACTTTAGGTTGACTTAGGTTGACAAGACTTTAGGTTGACTTAGGTTGATCACGAAGCTGACCAACTTTGAAATGAAGTTTTGGCTCACACTACACTCTGCTTTAGCTCATTCCCCACATTGATGACAATGTACTCTCATTTCTGATTTCCTCCTCACCTTACTACACCACCAAAATGTAACATTAATTATCAGTTGTACCTAGGTCCAGAATGCAACAGTGGGAAAGCAAAAGTATACCTATGAAAATGGTACACTAGTTGGTAAATATTGAATCTAAGGTGGAGCGACCCAAAATATGAGGTGGTTCCTTTAAGCCAAGTTGGGTCTAAAATCACATTTGTATACCAAAGAATATCATGTATACGGAATGAAGCCCAATAAATAAGCTTTCAAATTGGATGTCAAAGGTGCCGAATAAATACAAATTTTTGAAGCCCAAAATCGACAAAAGCCTGGAATTGTTTTGTAGAGTGTTTGGTACTTGTCATGGATAGGGTCGGATTTTTGTACCCTCCTTGCTCAATGCTAGGAACTAACAATGAGTAATAGAGGGAAGGCATGCCATGCACTGCACAAAACCGCACCAACCTATTATGACTTTTGAGCAAGGCCACCAATGATGAGCTTAACTGAGGTGGAGGAAAATAAAACCACACATCTTCATGATTCTAAACCGCTACAAAATATTTCTAGTTACAACTATCAAATTTTTTTGTTCATTGATTCATGTAAGACTTCATCATTCCATACATATACTTCAAAACAAGTTTCAGTGGCGGTGCGGTTATGGGTAGTTTTTACCTTGGCCCCTTAAGAACAAGTTGTACTGCAGGTATACATTGAGTTTGGGCAAGGTCATCAAAATCTAATTTTGAAGATAAAGTTTTGAAAATGTTACTAAAAATAGGAATACGATTTATCTTTGCAAGGATTTTTCTTTTCTTAGGTCTATTGGGAAGACATTATGGTGCTTAAAACACCAAAAGCTTGAGTTTGGGGTAGCTAAATAGGGTACCAAAGAGCTAAAGATTGGTATTGTTGAGCTGAACTATAGGATTTTTTGAGGGGGGCAACAACGCAACGAAGTTTTTGGTAGCCCTTTCTGATCTTACATAAATGCATAGAAATCAACCATTTCATTTTTTCAAACTTTTTTTCCTAAGTTAAGCAGGCATGCAAATTTCATACACCACTTGGATTTTAGATTCAAAAGAAATATATTTAAATAAAAACAAAACTGCTTTGCTAAGAAAATGACCACATTCTACACCCATAGTGATTGCAACGACCTAACAAAATGTAAAACATAGTTCCATGCAATGTGTAGTAGAAAGGTATGCTATTATCTTGAGTCAAAGTACGTTGACCCGATCTACAGAAGAAAGAAAAAAACTATGTTGCGCCCTTCAAACGCATGTATATTACAATCCGCATAGTCAAAATTTATGAAAGCTTTTAGTATCTTTTTGTAATACAAAGCTTTGAGATCCTACAGTTGAAAATAATATATTGTTGTTTAGATTAGTCTAATAATATCTCACTTGAAAGAAGCACTTTTGGAGTACTTTGGGTGAAATTTAGTCACCATCCTTTAGGATTTAACCCTTCAAGAATGACGAGCCCAAAGGTGGTCACTTTTCAAGTAATATGCAACTAGCTTTACCGATAGATCATCGTTGTTTGAATCATGAACTCAATATACTTGTGTGGTTTTGTGCGCTTCCGACGAATGCACTAAGACAATGAGCCGTAGTCGGACAGACGGATTCACAAGAAAGGAGATTTTGTGCTGGCCCAGCAGTATCTCCACCATATTTTCGCGTAGAAAGTGCTCTCCTGATTTCTGATTGTTGACTTTTGTAGGTGAGCCATCCGCATGTTGTATGTGTGGACAAATTTTTGGGGACCATTGGAAGAATCCCACATCCAACCATCGAAGCCTTCATAGAAAGATGTATATGCGGAGTACAAATATGCCGTCGTCCTTTAAAGGTTAAGATCCACTCCATGATGACCACTGTGAACCATAAAGAAATGTATGAGTCTACCAGCTGGAGTATCATTTTCATGTGTCGGTGAAATCCTGTCAGGCAAGTTGCCCACAAACTTGAAGGGAATTGTTGGTTTCATATAAAGGGGAATTGAAAATCAAAACCAAACCCCTTTCATTATCGTTGGCTCAAGTTTCAAGGACTCCATTGTCATATGTTCATATGAGATGATGTTATCTCCTAAAGGCCCAAGGCATTCTAGAGGAATCTCTACTCCGTTGATTATAATTTACCAAGATAATTTTTTTGAGGATGTAATTGTAGGATCTTCTTCTAAACTTGTATGAGATGACGTGGTTAAATTTTTGTGAATTTTGATCCTACGGATTGAAAGATAATTATAGTCATAGTGAAATTTTTTGTACTCCATAGTACACTTGGGCCTTTAGGGGTTCAAATAGAAAACCAATTTTGAATGAAGACTAGGACGTTTGTGATCCACCTTGATATTATAATCTTGAGAATATGTTTTGGATTTAGGATTTTGTGACAATGTAGAAGGCAACATAAAAGGGATTAGAGTAGATTAAATAAATGAGGGGGCGCATGATTAGAATTGGACTATCAATAACTAATAATTTTGTATGGGTGATTTAAATAGGGGGACATAAAGAAATTGGGGTTTTATTTTTATTGTTTTTGGTCAGAGGTTGGATACTATGGGATACTATGTGATGAAAACCTATTTTCAATATGCAAACTAACCTCTTTAATATGACAAGTTTGGGAAACCAAAAAATTGTTGCAATAGCGAGGTGTCACATAATCGTTAGTATGAGATTTTGAGCCTAAATGCCATATTATCGAGGTTTTATTGAAATGCACAATAATAGATGTCTAATGGTTGCAAAAAAGTATCAACAAGAAAGAAGAACCCTAATATGTGATGCACGTGTTTCCATTGTCCACAACTTGTTCCCAATGTTCACAACTTGGTCTCAACATGATACCATGTTCTCAATGCATTTATTCCCTCTATATATGACAAAGTGGGGGTCTCAAAATGTCACATTATCGAGCGTCATAATCAAACTATAGCGAGAGTTTAAGACTACAAAGTTTGGTCACGTGAAAATGTGTCATATAATTGAGGTTTTCGTATAATGGAGCGTTGTAATAACAAGGTCAAAATGTACCTAGATTTTACATAGATGTGCTACAATATCCATGTGATACAATATCCATAAACATACCCTGTGTAAAAATACTTACCTACCATAAAGATTTAAAGCAGCTAATAAATTTTGTATTTTAAAATAAAATAATCCACATAGTGGCAAATTTGTCACTTTTCACTCGCTATTTTAAGTCATAGGAAAGACACCTAAGTTTGGTCTCAAAGGATACAAGAAAAAAACCACTATCTTACATTTCTAATATACAAACGCAACATATTGTAGAAAGCAACATATTTAGATATGATTGGCATATGAAATATAAAATGTAAGAACCTATTATGACAAAGTTCTTGGACACATTGTATTTTAAAATGTTGATGCTTTTATTGCTACAATTCTTCAAAAACTTGAAACAACATCTATGGCCATGGAGTTTAGTTTAGGGTATTTTGACATGTTGTAAATAATTATTTGGCCATGGGAACATCAACTATTTTTTTTGAAATAATATAGAGATTTATTGACGGAAATACCCACGTGATACTTAGGACATACTCTAACAATATCTACATGATACCTGCATAATACCAGGGTAATATCCATTTAATATCTAGGTGGTACCCTTGATGTTTGAACTACCTTAAATAGAGAAGCAGTCATACCTTTGAGGAAAAGCGTCCAAAACCGATTGATGGCAACAAGTGGAAACCATGTAAACACGTTAGAGATGTTACAAGTTTTTAGAAAATACTCATAACCAAACGAACGGAAAATTACTATGGGAAGCACATTTTCAATGATATTGGCATCCCATTACCACAGGAATTCTAAAACATTCAGAGTCTACTTTCATGTGGTTTTGAAATGAAGGTACAATACATTGTCTCCCACGCGGTCATGACCCCTCAATTCTTGTCCACTTGAACGATCTCGTTTGGGTTTTGAGGCACGAATGTAACCATTCTTGAATTCCTTGGCCTGTTTTAGCCCCAATTTCTCCTCCACTCAGACCTGAGAGGTGCTGAATACCACAATGCTAATTCATTGAAAGGCCATGGATTTGCAGCAACATTGTGCCGTCGGAGTGTTGTGTGATTATGGAACTTCTCAATGAGTCTATCCAAGGCGTCGAGCTCCTTGATTGTCAGAGTTTTGAGGCCACAGTCAAGAAGTGCGGCATTGCCCGGTTCGCAGTTGCGGATCCATTGACTTGTGTTAAGCTAATGCCGTCTTCATAAAAATGCGCGTAAGACTAGATACTCTTTCAAACCCCATTGTGCCTCAGTAGTTCTCGCGGCATTTCCATCCCAAAACTTTGTCTCCACTCTCCATAAAGCCAATTGTAGGGATGCTCCCACAACAGTGCTATCCACAAGTCGTTGGATCACCTAAGATGTAACTCTGAAGCCCATTGTTTGGAAGATATGTGGCAGAAAGGCATCAAATCAAAGAGGATTCACACATGTCCCATCTAGTGACAAAAAATACGTCTTCTAGATCGCTGTAAGGAGAGTGGATTTGTCTATACACGTGTTGAAGTCTCCAAGAAACAAAGGTGTTGGCGTCGTCAGCCATAAAGGGGCATCCATATCAAAACCTAGAGTGTAGATGGATTGAAAATATGAGAACCACAATATATAGAATACCATAAACCATAGTTCCTTTACAACAACCTCAAGGTACATTATCAAGCATAGAGCTTAACACTCCGCACGTCACCACCAATAAAGTGCCACAACAACCTCACTGTTCTAGACAACTATAACTTACAACTCGAGATGTACTTCAAACAAAGCGCCTCTCGCTAATGAATCGGACTCTGAATCCACCTTCTAGGATCCCACTTAAATAGGTTTAGGGTTAGATATCCCTACCCACTATTACTCGTATAATCCAAAATGAACCAAGTCAAAATTGGCTTAATTTTTGCAATCTATAAATTTTAAACAACAAACATAATCCCTAAATTTCCAAGAGTCTCCTTGGGGGACTCTAGAAGATTCGAGCAGGTTCCTATGGTGAAATTTTATAACAATGTTCTTTCAAAAATTGTCGATTTGTGTTATAATTTTTTGAGAACTTAGTATGTTTTAGAATGAGAATCTAAATGGTCAATAAGAATTTTTACACCACATGTGGCTACAAAAAAAAATATTAAAAAAAATATGATGATCTCAAAGTTTTATGTGAAAAAGGAGATTTTTTTTGGTACATTGCCCGACAATGTGCCATAATGTGTGAAAATGTTTGACTTGGATTTATATGCCTTTTTTCACTAAAGACAAGAGAATTTTTTTGACAATATGAAAGGAAATAATATTGTTAGCTGCTATTGAAATTTTCACGTTTAGTAGAGTGTCCTAGCAAAAGTTTTAGGAGTTGCCTGACTAGCCCGATCTCCCCATTTGAACTTCTAAACCCTATAACATTTTCATAAATTGTTGGATTTAGGAAAATTTTGGACTCACACATAGATTTTAGTAATGTCCATATACATTAAAAATATCAAAATAGGGTTTTACAAAAATATCATATAGAGTTGCAAAGTCATAGATGAATACAGTTCATGGCATATGTACGGAGTTTGTTATGACCAGTTAATTGGCATACTCAACATTTAACCTAGGTGATATCCATATAATGCCCATGTGATATCTATGTAATACTATGGTGATATCCGTTTGTTAATATGACAATACCACCCTAATACCTTTGTTAAAACTGTTGGTACCCATTTTTTCCATTGACTGCGACATCAATAAAGAATTAATTCAACTGATTTTGAACCAATATAGTGAAATATATTAGCACGACACTCTCATTTGAAAATCACAAACTCTTTTTACTAGACTCCATATATGGCCGCAAACAAATGTAGATTATTCAAAAAATAAATATTTAAAAGGGTTGTAAACAAAGCACAAGAATAGAGGTAGGACAAAAAAATTAAAAACACAAGTGTCCACGTTTATAGGGAAACTTCTTAATTTAGTAATCTTTTTAGAATTTGTCTCCAAAATCAGCAGCTGTGCCGAAATTTGACATTTAAGAAAATCAATTGCCATTTTATTTTCAATTTTTTGAATTTTTTTTGCTCGCCGCTTGCCGCTCACCACTCACAAGATAGTGTTGCTTGTCTCCAAAGGAGGCTTGCATGAATAAAGCGTATGTTTGTTCCACCACTAAATCAATGTTCACCAGATAAAAGAAAGTTTGAAAATTCATAGCATGCAACTTAATATTGTAGCAATTTTGAGCAAGGTATTTTGTCTAACTTTCGAATACCAAATTGCATTGGCTAAAACTCATCTAACTACAAAACATACAAAATCACTAATATCTTGTCGTCCAATAAATTTGTTATATTTTATGAAATGTTAAATTTTATTGCTAATCTTGGAGGAAAATAATTCAAAAGAACATGAGAATATTGTTTCCATCACAATAGGTTTAAAGCTCCTCAATGTATACCAACATCTAATTCCAAAAATGACTTTAAACACCTCTAACATGCATTTTGTCAAACCACAACTAAAAAAGAAACAACCCTAATTTGAGGTGACCACTCAAATTTACTCTAAGGAAAAGGTTTGATTTCAAATGAACAAAGTGTATGTTTGTTCCACCACTAAGCCCATGTCCACACAACACAATATAGCAACGACAATCCCAAAATCAATTCCTAAAAATTGGAATAACTGCTACAACCTACACTTTGAAGGAGTTTGACTATCTATCTAAGCATATAATACATGGAGATATCCAAGTAATACCCTACAATATCCATGATATACCTATATGATAACCGTAGATATCATCACAGAAGGTGACCAAATACTTGTTATGCTACTAAGCTTTTTTGTTAACCCCTAAATTTCCAAGAGTCCCCTCGGGGGACTCTAGAAGGTTGGGGCAGGTTCCTATGGTGTCATTCTATAATAGTTTCCTTTGAAATTTTTAATGTAGATGGAAATTACAAATAGCTTTGTGTGAGTCCAATTTTTTCCTAAATCCAACATTTTATGAAAAAGTTATAGGGTTTTGAAGTTCAAATGGGGAGAGCGGGCAAGTCGGGCAACTCTCAAAACTTTTGCTAGGACACTCTATTGAATGTGAAATTTTCAAGACTATTTAATAATATTATTTCTTTTCATATTGTCAAAAAAAAATCTTTTTTATTTAGTGGAAAAGGCATATAAATCCAAGTCAAACATTTTCACACATTATCGCACATTGTCGAGCAAGGTACCAAAAAAATTCTCCTTTTTCACATAAAACTTTGAGACCATCATAGTTTTTACTTTTTATTTTTTCCACAACATTATGTGGTGTAAACCTTCTTATTGACCATTCGGATTCTCATTCTAAAACATACAAAGTTAACCAAAAACAAATAACACAAATTGACAATTTTTGAACCTCCACTCCTTCCACAATTTTTTTGAATATACTACACCCTTTTTCTACCTCTAAAAATTGGAGTACAAGGAACTAATATCATGCTTAACATGATGGTAATGAATTTAGACCTTGTGTAGTCTGTTGATCCCCGAAACGCACGGAAGAAAATTGACCCTTTTCACTACTTCAAACACTATAATATTACAATCTGTGCGGGCAAACTTTATGAATTTTTTAATTGTAAGCTATTTAATATGTCTTAATTGAGATCCTACGGTGAAAACTAGAAGTAAAAGTTTTTTGTTTCATCCTTACTCATTGCACTAAACAAGATCTTTTGAAGTGTTTTTGGTGTGAAATTGTCAAAGAAATTTAGGGGTAAAATGTCATCATTTAAATAAAAAATTAGAATTTACTAGTAGCAACCAATTTCTTCTTGTAACTTTTAAACTTTGTTTAGCCAGTTTAGAAATCGCTTATTAGCAATACAAAATAAAACTCCCCTAAAAGCTTCATCAACTCTCAACCTCTAAGATAAGACAATCAACAACCGACCAACAACCCAAGAGTACTCACTTCTATACCCTTCCTAGATTTCAATGAGGAAATGTAACCTATCTTTACATGAATCCTGCATTGACCCATGAATTTATAATTAATGTAATTACAGGCTACATTTCTCTTGAAATCTAGGAAGGGTGTACAGTCCACCCTCTTCTATTTATATATTTCAATTTGATAAATGTTATACAAATTTTTGCTCCCTAAAAATTAACACTACAAAGTGTTCTAACATTTTCCGCTCCCTCCTCTGTTAATTTCACCTCTATAAGTGTTAAAGTTGGTAAAACTAGAGAAATCACAAGGCAGTAGATAGGAGCAAAGGGAATAAAACATAATGTAGGGCAATAAGATAGGACGGGTAAAACACATTTTAGGGTTTAGGGTGATTGTTTTGGATGAAAAGTGTCCTCATGAATAAAACTATTGGATGAATATTGGCTGAAAAATATTGGTTGAGAACTCAATAGGTGTTACTTTCAAAATGTGTTAAATTTTTTTCCGCCCCCGAACATAACATTTAAAGAGGGTGTACAGTATAGGGTTGCCGGTCCGTTACGGATTATCCTACCTTAGCTATGGCATCAAGTTGCAGACAGCTTCTCCTTCTTCTTCTTCTTCTCCCTTGTTGCCCGGGCTGGGGAATGACAGGACGAAGACGACCAGGTCAGCAGGATCATCGCAGCAACATTACACAGCACTTGCCGCTGCCAAGATGCCAAAACAAACGCTGGGACACACCACAAAGTAGCGGTAGAATCTGCGTGGACACGGTTGGAATATTGTCAACGGTGAGTGGAGACAACCATCTCTGCTTTTATACCATCTCATCTCACCTTTTCATCTCATGCTTTTTTCGATGTGATTTTCTCTGCTTCTTTGCTTATTTTATACCATCTCATCTCACCATCATCATCATTTCATCTCATGCTTTTTCAATTCAATCATGTTGGTTTTGTACCAAATGGATTCACATTTCTACCAACTTTTGATTGCACTCTAAGATACCTCAGCTACAGTCAGCATAGGTTGGAGGCCCGATTCAGGAAATTAAATAGTTTCCATAAATATACCGTAGAATGAACTGGCACTACTCCATGACTCCAAATGCACCACGAGGCAAAAGTCAAGCAACAAGAAAGACAGGGAAGATATGCAAGAGCATTTGTTACGACAACCATTTTATTACAACATTCAGTTCAGGTCCAAAACAAATATTTGCTCTTTACAACAACAACTTGCTTGTAATAACAACATCCATCAAGCCAAAAAGTCACCCCTCGTGACATCCATTGTGTGTCACGGCCATAGTCAACCCTATTCACCTTAATAAGTGCTCCAAATATCAACCACTCTACACAACACGCAAGAATTTGGTGAAACAAAGAGGGCTGTTGAAGAGGGAGCGGACTGTACCATAAACATGGTGAAATTGAGGCTCACTTTTAAAAAGAAAATCCAAGTTCTTTAATCTTTGTTGATCTCAAGAGTTAGAAAATACTTAAGTGGGTGTGAAAAATAGAAAAGGGTCAATAATAAATTATTAGACATCGAGGAATTTGAAACCGACAACTCCTTACATCGATTGGCTTGGTGTATTTGAAACCTTTGTACCTTTGTACTCAAAGGATTTACTATTGATGCTTAAGTTCAATGAAAAATTGTCTTGGTGTGGATTAATAGGTAAATGAAAAGGAGATAGGGTATTGGATGTAAAGTAGGTCAAGACCTAGCAAAGTAGGAAATTGGTAATGGAGGTAGTGACTTGTGGTTATAAGGTAAGCCCCTATAACCAATAAATTAAGAAATGTGCATATATGAAGAGAGTAAATAAGAATACATTTAATTTTCAGTGATAGCCAACAGAAATACAATGACAACCCAAGTAATTTCATATTTTTCCGATGAAAATTGAATTAGTTATGAATCATTAAAGTGTGTTGCCAAGTTTAGTGGGTGGCCACCAATAGGTACCCTCCATAAGCACCGACCAAAAGTAAGGGGTCATGACTAATAGAGTTTTCGAGAAAGTCACCAAAATACACAAGATATTCACCCCTGATCTGATGGCCTTATATTAATAACTAGGACCACATGCACATGGTGACTTGGTTTGGGGGGAACTATTAGTCAACTCTTTGAGAACTTAGGGTACTATGTAGGAGCTTTAGCTTCCATGGGGTATTTCCCAAGAGCATTAATGGCCAAGCATTTTAATAGTGCGGAAAAAGGCAGCATGAGATCTCTCATGCTCTCTTTCTTTCCGGATTTTCATCTCACCCTGTTTGGCACCATTTCCATATTGACTTGCCTCTTTGGTAGACTCTTTCAAGAAAACACTTATAGCAAACCTGCATTTGGAAATAAATGGGTTGTTGTGGGATGGAAGTCGGTGAGATATACCCCAATTTTGAAGGCGTTGGTTATGGAATTTGGTTGTTTATGGGGGGGCTTACCTTCTTCCGTGATCTTACCTTCTTCCATGATCTTACCTACTTTTGAATTACCAGACATAATCTCAATGCTACTAAAATAAAATGATTATTTTTAGTTACTTAAAGGTTTGAGCGAGTGATCTAAAGCATGCACGGTTATCAAGGATACAATCAAGTTCATTAAAGGTGGTAGAACTTTTGTATTACATAACTTTGACACCAAGTGAAGTCAAAGTCTACTTATCTTCCACAAATAAAAAGAACCTTTTTCTTCACTTCAAACACTATTATCTTTGTGTCCATGCAATCAAATGTTTTAAAAGTGTCTTTTAAGCAAGTGTTTTTGTTAGTGTAGTGTAGATGTAGATAGTTGGAGATGGAAACAAGAAATTTCTTTTTCTTTACAATTCTTTGGGCAGATTTGAAAGTGTTTTTAATGAGGGATACTGTAGTTAAAGGGTTTTAGAGGTCAATGGCCGAATTCCTAGTTACTATCTGTATCAAATCAGTTACTATCTAAGAGTTAAAGTGAAGTGAATGTTGTAATGCTCATTTTCCAAACAAATTTCAAATGCCATTCAAGCTGAATTCTTGAGAAGGTGAAGGCATGGGGAAATGATATTTACCAACTCTAGAGAGCGTAAATTTGTGCAGAAATTAGCACAAAAAGACCAGATGTAACCTTGAGTGAGAAGTTCAGATTCATGTTTTTAGAACAAAAAAAAACTTGTTAGGATGTTCGTAAAATCAAATCCTTGAAGACTCCTGTATTTGCTAGTAGACTAACCCATTCTTATATACACATCGATTACATAAAGTTCCATTCCATGATCAAGTATGAGGCATCTAGATTAGGAACTAACAAGTTTATAGAAAATGGCCACATTCCCTACAATTATACCCAACTACCTTAGCAACCAATACCCAACTCCTCAGAGAAATCAGTTTGGAAAGAAATTTAGTTATATTATTCCTTATGAATACCAAGAATCACTTTGGAAAGTTAACTGATTATGAGACTTCACGGTTGGTTGTGAGCACCTGCAGCTGTGACGTCCAACACAAGAAGATTCCGCTCTCGGCTCAGTAATCTGGAGCTGGCTTCACAGACCGGAATCAAAGTTGGAGCCACTTCTTCACCTTCGTTGATCTTCTCCAGAGCTTGTGCTATTACAGCTCGTAATGGAGCTGCTGCAACCGCTTTGGCATCGTAGTAGACCCGGAACGTCTGCACAGGAGAGAGAGGTAGCTGATATTTATGGTATCTCATCTCTCAAAGACGGCAACATCTACTTTGATTTAGGTTTAGAGACCAGCAGGCTCTTCTATTGATCTAATAACTGTTTGGAGTGAGGAAAGAGGGGGTATCTTAGGGAAGAACTCTAATTTGTCAACGATGTTAGAGTTACTTGTGAAGTCACCCAAAGTTTCCGCTCTTTATGTATTGTATTGACTAAAAATCACCTCTAGATAGTTCTCAACTATTAGAATATCTCATGCAAACACTTTCTCAAAGACAGCGGAAACTACTTTGACTTGAGTTTTAGAGACCACCAAGCTCTTTCACACTTAATCAAAAGGATTAAATTGAAAGCTTTTCAAGCTACTTAAAATGAGAAAATAGTAATCTAGTAATCAAAAGAGGGGGTATCATATTGGTGAATTCACAAATAAATCTAACTCTAATTCGATGTGGAATGGAAAGAATCAAAGCACTTCATCGCTGTCTAGAGTGATCAAACAGTACTACAAGAAGTCAAAAAAGGAGGGTATCCTATCGACAACACAGGAGTGAAAGAAACATACCGTGATGTCAGACCATGAAAGCTTCGCTACAGCCTCAAAAACTCTGTGTTTCAGGGTAGTCACAGCTTGGAGAACGGTTTCTTCCAGCTCCTGCCCATCCCTTTCAGTGAGGCTGAGCGACCTCAAAGACTCTTCAGCAGACATGCTTCTGATATATGTCATAGCCCGAGCATACCGCCGTGGCAAAACCAAAGCTTCCCACTCCAAGGTTCTAGAACATTGTGTTGGAGGAGATTCAATTTGGACATGTTGCCAAGTAGAATCTGTGTCTGAGTCGGTGTCGTTGTACATGTCTGAGTCCACAAACAAGGACGGCTCCACTTCTACTAGCGCCCTGCCATTGGAAAACGAAACAAAATTCTAATGAGTGTTTTTTACACTAAAAACGAAAAGATACAGGGTAGCGTTCATCGACTTACCCTTTTGGCAAAGCTGGGACAAGGACGAAGAGGATCATTGGATTTGAGATTCTCGGATCCTTCCTGATATCAGAGTCATCATCTTCTGCTGAATCTGCCTTTAGAAAGTCACGGAGGCAGCGCTCAACCTGAGCTTGATCCTCGGCACTCAACGCAGCGGAGCAATAGATTGTGAAGGCGACGGCGTCTCCGCGAAGACCGACTTTGAAGGCGCCTGCTACTGCCTCGCAATTCTTCATGGCTTGCTGCATTTCCAGGGTGGAGCCGCCCGGTACTAGCGCCATCGTGGGAGGGTCTAGGCCAAGCTGCCCGGCCATGTGCAGAATATTCCGATGGAGTGTGGCCTGAACATGTAAACTTGTCAACATACGAACGTGGGTAGTTCACAGAGTTCAACGTAAGAGAGTTGTTTGTCAAGTCACCCCAAGTCTGGAAAAGATAACCCCCTCTTTCTTCATTGTTTGAATTGATTTGAAATAAGCTCTAAATGATTCTCAATCAATCTAAAATCAGCTCAAAGAAGAGAAAAGCGTCAGTTTGATTTCATGCTTGAGACTCTTTCCTCACCCTCAAAGACGACTACAACTACTTTGTCTTTAAGTTTCGAGCTCTTCCATCCATTGACCACCAAGCTCTTCTATGATCTAATAACTATTTAGAGTGAGGGATGAGTAGTCTAAAGCGGGGGTATCTTATTGAAACTTTGGGAGACTTTACAAATAGCTTTAGAATTGAGCAGTTCTCAAACAGAAGAGACTGAGAATTGAACTCTGAGAAGTCATGGTACCTGACTGTAAGGTCCAATGCAGCTGGGAGCCCAGCAAGAGATGCTCTGAACATGGAGCACTCTCTTCCCAGAATCAGATGCAGCAAAGACTTCCACCACAGCTGCGCCCATGCCAGCCTCCGGCAAGCACACCTGCATGCAACAACGGGAGGGCACTCCCCTGTCACACTTCTGCTCCGTGATGTGCTTCACGTAGACCTCATTGGCAAGCCCAAACGAGGCCATATCCTCCAGAAAGAGGCGAACGTACACCACGTTCCCCCAGCTCAGCCCCTGACTCTCAAGAGACGCTTCAACAGTGGAGAGCAGCAGTCCAAGCTCCTCTTGCACACCTATCAGCAAAGCAAAACTTCCCATTATGTCTGATTCTACAAAGCTTCTCACAATGTTGTCGCCAGCAGCCCACAGTGACAAAGCCGTGACGTTGTGACATGAGAGTCACTTAGACTTCATCATTTGAGGCTGTGGTTGCTGCATTCTTCGGTACCATCGTGTTTGATTCTAAACATGGAAAACTGAAAGGTACATACCAGAACTCACCAAGCTTCTCACAGTGTTGTCGCCAGCAGCCCACAGTGACGAAGCCGTGACGCTGTGACACGAGAGTCACTTGGACTTGGTCATTTGAGGGTTTGGTTGATAAATTCTTGAGTGAGTCCCCAATCGCCGCATTCTCTGTTACTTCGAACACCAGGTCTGAGCTCAGGTCGGCAGATGATGCGTCCTTGGGCTCCAGATGGAACTTCGTTGGGTGGAGCACGCCCACTGGAGCAATTTGGTCTGGCGAGTGGAGGATGATTTCGAACTCGTCCAGATGAATCCGTGCACGCTGAGCCACAGCAATCCAGCTGTAAGGTTGCAATTTTAGCCATCAGCTACTTTAATGTGTTCAGCACTTCTCGGTGTCTGAAGAGACCTATAGATCAGCACAGGCTACACTGATTGGATGCATCAGTTATTTGTTGCGTCTTGACCTCTATTTTCTTTTTAAGTAACTAAAACCGGCCCTACATAGCTACAATCAGCTCAAAGAGGAGAAATGTGGCTAAGCTTCATGGAACAACATGACCTCTCCTTCCTTCTCAAAGGCGGCTAAAACTACTTCTAACTTGAGTTGAGAGACCACCAAGAACTTCCATTGATCTAATAAATGATAAAGAGTGAACAAATAATAGTATTATAAATCAAAAGACAGGTACCTTATTGACTTTAGAAATAACTCTATTGGATGATGGAAAACATTAAGCAAGAAAACATACCTTATAAAGAGGCGAATCTAGAGTGAGACTCTCGTACTCTCCACCTTCCCCACACACATTGCTTCCATACATGCTGCAAAACGAACCATGAGTTAAGGTTCAAATTCTTATCAAAACCTTGACATCACTTTGAAAATGGAATCAGACAGTAAAGTACCTGGCGAGGCGAGTGAGGTGTGGCTGCAGGGACGCCAAATCCTTACCCAAATGTTTATAAGGGTCCATACCAATGGCAGCCACCTGCATGATTACAGTAGACGCTAATAAATACAACTGAAAAATGACATAATTGAACTTCACAGAAACATAGAAAATCGGTTGTGTAATGTGTACCTTGACAAGCACTGCGTGTATTCCGCTGTCAATCTACCCAAAAAGTTTGTCAGTAAGAAAGTGAGGAGGAATAAAACTATCTGCACATGAATCAATCAGGATACATGATTTACTTCTTACCATGTTCTGAAGAAGAGCTGCCTGGTTCTGCTCCCACATATAAGCAAGGGAAACGAGACCTAGCCTAGAGCATATGCTCTCTATTCTGAGGCGCTGATAATTGGATGCTATGGCGCCGGACGAGACTGCTTGCACCTCCGGGTGCTTCTGCTTCACGGCCAGAAGCAGGCTCTCTAGATCCTCCACTTCGTCTCCGTTAGTTTTCTTGTATCTCATCTCCTGCAACCTGCAGAAAAGAACACACTCCCACGTTCCAGACTATGCTCGAAAGAGACACAGTGATCTAGAGCTTATGAAAACCCTCGTTTCTGATGCTTATAAACCCTAAACCCTAAAGAGAAAATTACCTGGACGTGCCTTGGATACGCCTCCGATACAACGGCAGACCCATACATTGAGCTATGGCGCATATCATCTGATGACCCACCTGCAATACAAAATGTGGTCATGTTTTCATCTCAATAAGACCATGTTCAATGAGGTCATGGGACAAAAACAACATGTTGAGCCTGAGCCCAAATTAAGAAGGTTCACAATCTCCTATGAGGTTTGAAGAATGCTTACCGTTTGGAACATGAAGCTATCAAGCTCATCGACACCATCGTCTGCAGGCAGCAGATTGGCGAGGGCCACAATCTGTGGGTTCAAACAACAAGGTCTATGGTTTAGGGTTAGGGTGCCTTAAACCCTTCAACGACCTGATCATCCAGGGTGAGTTCATGAGAGTAGTCTAGATTCTAACCTCACTAATTTTATTGAGTCACAGAGGTTAAGGGTTTGGAGGCAAAGATTTACATGTGCCTTAAACCCTAAACAACAAATCTCGGTTATGATCATCCAGAGTGAGTTCATAAATGATGCTAACCTGAGTCATGATTAGGGTTCAATATGCCTTACACCCTCAAAACCCTAAATTTTCAACAAGGACAAATGATCTGTAAAATCAACTCATGAGTTTCATATCAAGGACAAGGTGAGTTGATCAACACACTGACCTCGTGGCCATAATCTACGCATCGTTGCATGGCATAGCAACTGTCTTTCCCACCACTCACAAGTGCGACCACTTTCATCTTTCCTGCTCCAAACCCTAATTCTTGTGCTCTCTTCCTGATCAAAGAACAATCAGACTCATCAAACCCTAAACATCCCCAAACAAACAAAATCCATGCAAGATTCCAGCATTCACGCTTTGAAAACTACCCACCGAACACGGGGTGAAGTTGCAGCTGCAAATGAGAATGTTTTCAAGCAAAAGGGTGTGCAACTTCACACTGAGAGTGTCATCCTTGAATACTTTCTCAACACTATTACACTCTCCCTTCCATAAGTTACAGCCAAATCTAGCGCCAGTGGTAAGAACTTGGTAGAGGTCAAAAGTTAGTGGTGGCTTTCGTAGAGGACAAGTTGGCAACTTCAGCACAATTTCATCTCCATCCACCTACTCTCATTTCCTAAAAATGGCCTAGCATCATGCGCCACGTCAGATGGCATGTGCGAATGTCATATGACCATGCCGACTTGAGTTGGCCCTCTTGTATCCTATTCATAGGCAAGTTGGATGGTTGAAAAGCTCAAAAAGTGTTTAAAAACCATTCAAAACAGTCTTGAAAGGAAGATGGCAGTACATCTGAGGATTGTGGCACTATTGTAATTGAATAGTGATCTTGTTGTGATTGAATAGTGACATGTGAAGGAATAGTAGCATTGTTGAGTGACATAGTGATATTGTATTTGATTGGTCTCAAAAACATAAAACAACATCATTTACCAATTTTGTGCTTTAACCCCTAAAGGACCTGAGTCTCTTTTGGGGGGATTTCATATTTTGGGTAGGTTCCTAAAATTCAAAAATATACCCTTTTTTTAAAAAAAAATTATTCTAAATCGCCCTTGATAAGAGCTTCGTGGAGGTATTTTTTTTAAAAACTTGGATTTACGGTTTGAAAGTTAGTACCACCTATTCTCAAAAATGGGGACGCTGGGCAGCCAGGGCACCCCTATGAACCAATGAAACACATGTGTGAAAGAGGGCAGTAAGTAGGGGTTCAAAGGGTGGAGGGAGGGTAGGGCAGCCCAAATCAAGGGGAAGAATGGTGGAAGGGAAGACCCCACGAATTCCAAGAAAAGAGATAATAGAAATTTAAAAAAAATAGCATAAAGTGCCTTGCAACGGGCTTGGCAGCTCATGGCAAGTGGTGCATGGCAGGGGCTGTGGGGGGGGGTCGGGTAATGAAAGACATGGCACGTGTGAAAAAGAAAAGAAAAAAAACACGGCCCTTCAGTGGCGGCCACCCCCGAGGAGCTGCACGGGTTCCGCACAGGGGAGTGGGTGAATGACGTGGCCCTTTATTTCTTGGAGGGTCCCCATTTTAAAGCCCTGCCCTCACCTATAATATTTGAGTAATTCAATAAATTCATTAAAGTTAGAGATTTTACTCGTTTTAGAATTTTTTTTCTCTAAAATAAGTAAGAAATTAAATTCCACATTTCAACCGTACGGATTTTCAAATTTGTAAATTTGTAGGTAGCAAATAATTTCTCACTTCATTTGTAGTCATTTGCATAGTTTTATACCCCTTTCACTAAAGTATTTATTTGAGCATGATGTATCCCTCGAAATGACCTCAAATTTTGCACACACTTAGCTAACATCATATTCTTTGCATTGGTAATGGTCTCCAACACAATGTAGTGTAGATACTAGAAGATATGCTTAGTCAAAGTGAGCTGACTTTGTCGGGCAAGAGGGAAAAAATCTATTTCTTGCACTTCAAACACAATAACCTTCACATCCATGCGGTGGATTGCAACCATAATTTTACATGATTGTTATACATGAGTCTATTTTAAGATCTTACGGTTGGAAGTTGAGAATTCTTCTAAAAAATGTGATTATTGTGGCCATGTTTGACAATGGTAGTTTTGGACTAGTTTTTGACAGAAATTGTCAAGGAACTTTAGAGGTTAATTCTTAGACGTGTCAGTACTATTGTAGTCACATGGAAGCACTACACTAAATTTTATATTTTTAGTGTCATGCACAGTACTTGACTTGTAAATGCTATGAGTTTTTAATTTTGATGAAGATTTTTTAGCGAGCATATCAACCAGATGTTTATAACAACATCAAATACATTTGGGTTGATAATTGTATGGGGCACAATATCACCCCTAGATTAGCGGCCGTGTTAGTTCAAAAAATGACGGTTCTAAAATATTTACCTCCATGTGCTACTCATCTTTGTCAACCGGCGGATACTTTTATTATCTTGAAGATTAAGTATGCGTGGACGAGGTGATGGGAGGTAAAAAAAACGGAACTCATTCAAAGCAATGTGTGGCAAAACAATCCTTGTAGCGATGGTCAATGGTCGGGTAAACTTACAAATTCCGGTAAACAGTTCTTTCTTCAATTAGCAACGGATGTAGTTGAAGATATTGATTGTGAAGTTGATTGTGATCACATGTCCTATGCTTGCAAATCCATGATTAGATGTGATTTAGCATTAGGAATACCAAACAATTGTTTTTACACCTTCAAGATATCATAGCAAAACAACGTCAATATTTTGAAGGTTTAGAAGGGCGAAATTTGCCTATGACAAATTAACATATGTTGATGTTTCTATTTTAGAATGAACTTATAATGTTGTTTTCCTTCCATGTTTTAATTTTTTGTTTTTCAAATGTATTTTTATTTTTCAAGTTGCAAATTTGTACTAATTGCATATATAATTTTTTTCTTTTCCAATCCCTTTCTTACAAACATTTTAGTCCTTTATAAGTTTCAAATTCACATTCCTTGTAAGTCCAAGTTTACTTTTCCAAATGTTTCTTTTTTCACATGGTTTTTTTCATTTTCAAATGTCTTTTTTAAAAAAAGTGTGTCTATCTTCAAATGTTTTCTTTCTCAATTGTTTCCTTTCTACTTCAAATGTTTCAAATTTCATATGTTTTCTTTCTCAAAAGATTACTTTTAAAATCCGTGCTTCTTCAAATGTTTCTTTTTCAGAATGCTTCCTTTTTAAATGTTTATTTTTTGAAAAGGTAACTTTCTCAAAAGACTATTTTTTCAAAAGACTTCTTTTTTCAAATGGTTACTTTTTCAAAATGTTATTTTTTTCAAGGGGTAACTTATTCAAGTATACCCTACGCTATGATCAGTTTCGTACATAATTAATTCAAAATGGGGACTTGTCCAAAATTTTGGAAATTTCAAGAGATTTGGCTAGGCGATACCTATGTAATACCAAGGTGACACCCATGCAAGATCTAGGTGATACTCATGCAATACCTATGTGATATCCATTGTGTCGAATCAATGTGACAAAAAAATAAATGCTTCGGCAGTTGCCTCCCGAAACTGACCGTAGCGTACGGTATACTTTTTCAACATGTTACTTAATCAAAAGGATACTTTTTCAAAGGGTTACGGCATGAAAAGGTTACTTTTTCAAAAGGTTACTCTTCTGAAAGGTTACTTTTTCAACATTTTCAAAAAATTACCTTTGCAAAAAATTCCTTCTTCAAAATGTTATTTTTCAAAGGGTCATTTTTGGAAAGGATTTATAAATATTTGAAAGTTACTTTTTCAAAACTTGCTTTTCCAAAAGGATACTTTTACAAACGGTTGTTTTTTTGGAAATGTTTACTGGTTTAAAGTTACTTTTCCAAAAAGTTTACATTCCAAATGTTACATTTTCTAAATGTTATTTTTCCAAATGTTTTCTTTTTCAAGTATTTCCTTCTTCAAAAATTACTTTTTCAAAAGTTTCCATGTTCAGAAGTTTCCTTTTTCAAAATTCTGTTTTTATAGTTTTCATTTTTTAAATCTTTCCATTTTCAAATGTTTCTTTCTTTTGAGTACTCCTAATATTTAACCTGAGTTTTTATTTTCCAATCTCTTCCATGCAAATGTTTTTATTTATTTTTGGATTGCAAATTAACGTTCCTTCCACATCTATGTTCTTTTTTTCCAAAATTTCTCTCCAAACTGTTGTTTTTGTTGAGATAGGATGATAGCACATCCATCCACTCCAGGATCCTCCACTAACTAGGACCTAGTCTAGACCTATTCTAGACCTAGTATGGTTCACCTACCCTATCATAGTGGGATTACCATATCGTAATGGGATTACCACCTGATCATGACACTTAATACTAGTTTAACTACCACTAATGGTACGACATAGGGATCCTATCACCAGTGAACGGACTCCCAATGTACCAACCCCCAGGGATTAAACCCTAGATTCAAGTAGGAGCTCTTGCTCTTTTGCTGGTCTCTCCTCTCTCATACTTGCGTCTCCCATTACGTTATCAGCACGCTCATGCTTTTGATCGTTTTTTTTCCTTCTACCTAGCGGATCGACCATAGATCACCTCATGTTGTTTTAGGTTTTTACTTACATGGATCAATGAGCAAACCAGGGGAGAAAGAGAGAGCATATCACAGTTCGACGTCTAGAGGAGGCGCGCTTCAAGCACAAGGAGACCATATTTTTGTCCCAAGCACGGAGTGATTGGATAAACCTCCGCGTAGTGGACTTTCCAAATTTCCTCCTCTTCAACGCCGAGCTTCACAGGATAGCGGCGTAGCTCCGACTTTGTGGAGACAGGCTCTCCGATACCGATCTTATAGATAAGACATTATCCACCTTCCCTCCTGCTTGTGCGATTTTAGCTCAGCAGTATCGTAATATGAAATTCATGAAACATTCCAAACTAAGGTCATACTTGTTGTTAGCCGAGAAGCAACAACAGCTGTTGCTCAAGAACACAGAGTCTCGCCCAGCCAAAGAGGTGCACGCGAGTGAAATTGACAAGACGTCCAAGACTCCGAGCACAGGAACTTCGTCCACAAGGAAGGAGCTAAACCCTAGCCGCGAGTCGCACGTCACGGACGCACCTAAACGCAAACAGAAAGGTGATTGGAACAAGCCGAAAGGCGAACGTTCAACGCACCAAAGGTATGCGAACAAATCAAAGAAAGACATGTCGTCTCAGTCATCCAGTAATAGTGTTAAAGGAGCTTGTCATAGGTGTGGCCGAAAGGGACACTATGCCAAAGAATGTCGTGCTCCGCACTATTTCACTGAGATGTTTAAGGAACTCCACGCGCTCAAGGATGGGAAAAGAGAAACGCACACTCTTGATGCACCATCCCTCACGCTCTGCGAACTAGACCCTGAAATATATATGGTCCAAAGAGTATCACAGACGGCCAAAGCAAAAATAGCTTTGCTCGATAGTGCATCAACTCATACCATATTGCAGGACTCTAGGTTCTTTGAGTTCAAGAATAAAAATGACCCATGGCAATGTTGTGACATCGTCACTATTGCGGGGCCACGGAATTTCAGATTCCGTGAGGGTCGGGCAACAATAGCATTGCCCGGGGGCCACCTTTTGATTTGTGAACGAGCTATGTACGCACCGGACGCTCCTCGTAGCCTGATCAGCTACCGAGATTTGAGAGCGAATCGTATCCACGTTTCCACCGCAAGTGCGAACGATGAAGAGGCGCTGGAGCTCAGGCGAGGGCTGAGGATCCTCGCCACCGCACACGCGGGAGCCAACGGCCTATACGAGCATACCATCTCTGATATGGAAGCAAGCCTTGCTCAGTTGAGTAAAGAAGAGGCTGGCGAACACTCGAGGGCCTCACGGCTAAGAGCTAGTACCCCTTGCCTATCTCAGAGAAGCAAAAAAACAACATTCCACGTTGCAAGTAGCAAAGCGGATGTGTGGCATCGCCGGCTTGGACACCCTGGGACAACTATCATGAGGAAGATGATTCCCATGTTGACCGGTCACGGCCTCTACGCTAGCGACGTGGAGCGCGTGGACGCGTGTGAAGCCTGCATTCAGGGCAAGCTCATAAGGCAACCGCCACGGTGGAAGTTACCGGCGGAGATGCCAGCTGCCTTGTATCGCCTCCAGGGCGACATCTGCGGCCCAATCACACCGCAATCAGGTCAGTTCAAGTACTTCTTGGTTTTAGTTGATGCTTGGGGTAGACATGCTGAGGTCTCGTTGCTAACGACTAGGAACACGGTATTTTCGAAAACCTTAGCTATGATCCTGAGATTCAGGAACCACTTCCCCGATAACGAAGTATGTTACCTAAGAATAGACAATGCTTTAGAGTTTAAATCCCAAGCCTTCGAGGACTTTTGTACAGCCTCAGGGATAGAACTCATATATTCGGTGCCATATGAGCACTCACAGAACGGTCTCGCTGAGGCCTACATCAAGAAACTGTAGCTTGTAGTACGACCCTTATTGCTTCATGCAAGTTTATCTCCCTCGATGTGGGGACATGCGGTCTTATACGCATCTCTACTTCTGAGACTTAGACCAACCCTGTTACTTACTCAAACCCCACTAGAGCTTATGTCAAGACGCACACCCCACATAGCTCATCTATGCACTTTCGGTTGCGACGTCTGGATACCCCTACCCAAACCGAAACTGAAAACCATTGCACCCCATAGGCACAAGGCCATCTACCTAGGCTACGACACACCTAGTATTATACGGTAGAAACTATCTACTAGCGACGCTATATACAAAGCCAGATTCCTGAATTGTAAGTTCGTGGAAAATAAATTCCCTCGGTCTTTATACCAAGGGCGCGACCCTGACCTGAACTTTAGAGCCTTAGAAACTCTGATTTAAACCCTGATCCTCGGACCGCGCTAGCAGACGCAGAGGTCCGAAAAATAATTAATTTAAAGAACCTAGCTGAGAAGATCCCAGACGGATTCCAATCAAGCCCACGTATAATTAGGAACCCAGTACTAGGTTCCGGCAACCCAGTACCCGTAGCTCCAACGAGAAAGAGAAAAACGCGGCACTCTAGCCCAATCCCTAGAACCTCGCACACACATGCAGCCACCATGCATACGAATAGACGTATCACGTCAACATTGATAGAGTCCATTGGAGTCCCATGGGAGGATCTAGAAATATTTGTCTCGAGGTTGACTAACCTTGATTCTGACCCTATGACTCTAGATCAGGCTAAACATAGACCTGATTGGCCGCAATGGGAAGTTGTCCTATAGGCGGAATACCAATCCCTACATAAACGTGGAGTCTTCAGACCACTAATCACAAACCTGGACACCAACCCGATAAGTCACAGGCTTATATTCACGCGTAAACGTGATGAACACGGACATGTGGTCCGGTTCAAGGTTCGGCTCGTTGCCCAAGGTTACACACAAAAACCCGACATTGATTTTGAGCAAACCTATTCCCCGGTTATGGACAACACGTCTTTTAGATATATATTAAGCCTCGCAGTCCAAACGACGCTTGAAACTTGCTTGCTCGATGCAACGACGCTAGTTTGTGAGCTGTGAGGGATGAGCAATGAGCGATGAGCGGTCATTTCATGAGCAACGAGCACAAATTTACTAAAAAATTATATTTATTCGAATAATTTTGGAGAATATTTCTATTTTAAGTAAATTTTTGGACCTATAACCGTGGATTGAACTCAATTGTTGGGATTTTAGGGCCTCTCAAATCATACCGTAAAATCATCAAGCCCCCCTATTTTCTGAGATTTAAAGAAGTTCACTATTTGGAAAGGACATTGCTTATAGGAACAGTGGAGTATTTCAATGGCTAGCAATAGTGAAGATGACATTGACTGTAGCAGATTTGTACATAACGCCAGAATTTCTAAAAGAACTAGTAGACCAAGTTGAGAGAGAAGATGATGATGGTGGTGCGAGGGAGCATCAGGCTTTAAAAAGAAGCAAGATTTTGAATAGTATAGAGAATAAGGGGTGCTAGGGGTTTAGATTTATCAAGGCTTGGATATTACGAGTTTAACATTTTAAGTTGTTGGGAAATAGTGAAGGGAGGATGCAAGCCCCATGAGAGGTAGCTAGTCTAATTGTTGGCGCCAACAATTAAAATCAAGAAAAAGAAAATGAAAAAAAAAACTTCAGAGAATATAGGTAGACAACATAGTTTGAAGTGGCCAAGTCTTTTACATTTTGATGTTACACTAGGGGGCATGTACTTCTTATGAGTGGTAGCTACTTTAGTTGTTGGTACCAACAACTATATTATAAACATCATAGAATTAAGGACTTGGAGACACATCCATAGTTATTAGTGATTATGACCTTGGCTAACTTCTACATGTAGTCAATAGAGAAAACGACCCACACCGCTGTCCATTACTTTCTTCACTTCGTTGAAGCTGAACGTCGGTGCATGAACAAAGTGGTCATCTTCCAAATGAAAGTGGCACAACACACGAAAGATGTAGTATAAATGCTTGCAATAGTACCAAGCGCCTCGCTTCTTCGTCCGGACGAACATATCCTTGAAGTCCTCACAAGAGCAATCCGGGGTGGTCCCAATAGTCAAGCGATACTCCGTCGTTCTCTGCGCCTTTTTGCAGTGCAACAAAACTATACCTCCATTGACAGGGTATGGAATGGGAGTAACCTGGCTGATGCGGGCATCAATGATGGCGGCTGACTCCCAACGGTTCCTTTGCTTCACGGACACCTTGCCTTGTGGTAGACGTCGGATGCGGCGCCCATCACGGAGTGTTGGATATGCATCGGGTGCTTCTGGAGTTGGAACTGCAGTAACTTCGGCAATGTGACTCTTGGAGTGTCCAAAGAGACGCCGAGGTGAAATTTCTCGGCGCTCTTGAAGTTGGAATCCAACCTGCTCAAGTCTAAGAATCTCCCCCTTTGCGAGCTTCGTGCCCTTGAGTACGGGCCAAACGTTGGGCACCTGGGGTCGGGCGCCGACCACCCACTTTTGGTTGGTTCCCTTCACACAACGTTCGATATCGTCCATACAATGGAAGAACTCCATCATCTTGTCTTTCAACAGACGACGAATGTGCAACACTCCAGTATAGGTAGGGGCAGGAGTACTCTTATCTAGACGTATAATCATCTCTGAACAAGTTCTTCCAGTTCGTGCTTGTTTGGCAAAGCATTTCTTCTTGGAAGTCTTTAGGAGTCGGGCAATGTGCCATTGCCTCACATCGCAGTCAGATTCTTGGACACTAGTCACATGCTTCACCTGTGCACTTACAACATTGGATGCTGATGCTGGTGGAGACAAAATGCGAACGTCGTTAGAAGAAGTAGGTGAAGAAGGGGGAGATAAATCAATTGCTGGTGGAGCACTCTCACGGCGGCCCTTCCTTGTTCTCGTCTGGACCTTGGGACGGGAGAAGTTCATCTTGTCTGAGCGGTGACTATCAAACTCAGATCCAAGAGGGAGGTCTAGCTTGCGTGCGGTAGACCCGAAGACCTCCTCACCCTCAAAATGTGGGGTACGGGTGCACCATTCCTTCCCCTCTGCCATCGTCTCCATTGCGTCAACAACTTTATCTAGTCTGCCCGATTGCTGGGCTTGGCGTAGCCTCAACTCTTGTTTTGAAGGCCCAGTTCCGGGCCGCCCACCCTTTAGAAATTTGTAGTAGTTTGTGCACTGCATGAATGCACGTACGAAGTCGTCCACTGTAGCGTCGTACAAATCGTTCCCCCTATTGCCAGACTGTTGAAGCCAACGGTTATGGACGGTCTCCGACAAGTTGCAGGAGGGCATTTCAGCACGCTCTTCATCCGTGAGGTCCTGGAAAAGACATCCAGGAATTTAGCCAACATTGATTGCTAGCACAAACAAGTGAGTCCACGGGACAATGTACTAGGCGAAAGAATGACTTACCAGCTGCATGGAGGCTCCCCATTGCCGGTAGCGATAATGCCAGAAAGCAAGCCACTGGTCAAGCTGCTTGAGTGTTGTATCGTCTACGGCTCCACACGATTGCCACCATGCCCGAATTGCAAGGTATCGAACCTCAGCCTCGGCGGAGGTCTTCGAATTTTTATATTGCTTGCATAGGAGACGATGTTGTTCTTGGAACTCACTCTTGATATGATTGTCTGTATGGCGGTTCATGGAGGTGGTCCAATGAAGGAGGCATGTGCGCTCACGATCAGGCATCTCCTTGTGTGGATCTCCGGTTCCATAGATCTTGCGAACAGCATTCCAATTGGCACCAGCGCTATCCGCCATGAATCCCTTGAAGTTGACAATCATGAGCCCATGCCTAGCCATGACTTCGTTGAGGCACTTCCACATGACACATTGGGCCTCACAATCCTCAGATTGCATATCACATACTGCAATAGTCATCACCCTACAGTAGTGTGAATCATAGACATGGCACGCCATAGTGGTCCAATTATTGACGCGCTTGACGTGGTCAAACATGAGCCAAGAATCTTGCAAGTCTCCTCCTGGCTGCATTCTAGTGACAAGGTCAACACCGGAGCCAGGTCCTACCTCACTCATCTTAAAGACGAAGACTTTGTCGTTGTCAGCGCCTTGTCCCGGAAACATATTTCGTTGGACAAAGGGCCAGGTCGTACATCCTCTCATCTGGCGGATGCCGTCCATGGGATTAGTGCGCCCGACGTGCTTGAAGTTTGATATAGCATTCTTGATGTTTGGAGAGGCGAGGTTGGCGTACTTCTCCATAACGGTCTTCATGTCCTCCACAGTCATGGTCGTATCGCACTGTTGTGGACGGAGGAGATGCTTTGCAAGGAACTCCTTACTTGCAGCCATGGCAATGGAGGAATTTGTTGCGGACGGAGTGCGCTCCACTTGCTCGCCGATCAAGGAAATGATAGTATTCTCAGACTCGCGGCAGACGCCAAATGCAACGGGGTGATTATGGACGTCCAAGTGCACACAAGCTCGGGTCATACCCGGTGGTCCAATGACATAGTAAATAATAGCGTCACATGTAGCAATGGCCTTAGGTGGAGTCTTGCATACCTTGCAACATACGGTGGACAGTTTCGGAGGGTCTTCCCTCCCCAGCACGAAGGGAATGGGAGTTGTCCCTTCCCACTCCTTTTCATTGTAGGGGTCTTCACGATTCGGTCGTTTTAGGTAATCGCAATCCAGATTTCTGCACTTGAGATGGCCAGCACATGAGGATCTCCGGAAGGTAAGGCCCATGTCATTTGAGATGTTGGAGGTCTTTGTGAGGCACCAACAATGGCCATCGTACTTCTTGTCCATACCCTGCAAGTTCTTGGCCTTGAACGAATTGGCACCAGCAGCAACGGGTGGCAACTCAAAGATGACATCACCATCGTACATGGAGGGTAGGAAGTCAACTGTCCGATGTGGCACTGAAGCATAGTTCATATTCTTCAGCACATTCTTCGTACTTGGTCTAGACGCCAAGCTCTTCAAGCACGCAACAACACTTGTACGTCCCAATGTTTGAGGATGTAGGGGAGGTCGTGCAGCGGAAGACGGTGTTGGGGGTTGCCGGTGCTCGTCGAACGTGGATGGCGGCGGGGTGCGAAAAGAGGTGGGAGTGGAGGCAGTGATGTCCTCCACGCGGAAGTCATCATCGCTGTCGTCAATGAAGATTGGAGAGTGCGCCTGATGTTGCTTCAAGGGCGGGGGGATGTCGGCTACGCTAGTTGCTGGAGTGTAAAGTGGGGCGTGGATGCTAGACGTTGTGAACTTCCCGGGCGTCAACAGGTGCGTGGATGCCTGCATCTGCATTTGAGACAAACCAAAGACTTTGTAAGTACCCTCCTCCAAGGACCATGTCTTCTGACCATTAACTAGGGAACTGAGCTGAGTGACGGTGTATTGAACATTTCCGTCCACATTGAGAACCTCCTTCTCAACATAGATAGACTCTTCCTGGAAACCAAAACGGACTGCTAGGTATACGGAAGGAACTATGGCAAGACCGTTAGCTCCTAGTGGATGTCGAATTGGATGCTTTGCTCCTTCTGTGCTAAGTGTAGCCATCTCTAAGGACAATGCAATGGGGCAAAGAAGATTCGTAAAAATTGCTAACAAGTTACTGAATGCTACGAGCGATGGTGGTGTATATGTTGGTAGTGGAGTTCTAATTCAGTTTAGAGAGTGACATTGAGCGGTGTGAAGAATGTGACAAAAGGAAATTAAAAAAAACAATGATGGATCTTTTAGGAGAACGTGGTTCAAGGTTTAGGCGGCGGATTGTAGTGCTAATTAGATGTACTAAAGCAGGTGGCCGTCGCAAGGATGGAGTTATTAGTACACATCCGAGTTTGTTGAGGTGGATGTGAGTTGGAAAGTAACTCTCAGGATTTTTAAATGTTATATTTGGAAGAGCTACGTTATAGAGTCTACATAATTTGAAAGATGTCGTCAAAAGTGTCAGAGTGTAGGTTGTCAGGCTACATCTCAATCTTAGAAAGTTGACATTAAAGATATGCTTTTCTTGGAGGAGGCGCCGCCTATTACCTGTACTCACATTTTGAAAATATGAGTACAGGTAATAGTAGGCTGGTAATTTAAATATAGTTTATTGCTGGGCGGGTAGTGGACTAAGGAAGTGAGAGGGGATAGTTATGGGGAGATGGTTGGATTGTGATGTCTAGCTTGTTCCACACACCAATGCAGGAACCTCAGTCTCGAGTGGCACCTGCTAGAAGAAGGGTTAGGAAGAGTGCATTTAGGTTCTCCTCGAGAAAGATTTTACGTCAGTCGAAGATGAGGTCAGGTAGACGGTACGAGGGTATTGATAAAGTAACATGTACTCCAGACTTTGATAGAGATATGCAGCCTTCACAGACGGGTCCACTAGAAAGTGTTAGAGGAAAATTTCAGAAACGTGGAAGAGGTAGAGGGAAGGGAAAGAGTGCAAATAGTACAGCAAGTGTGGAGTTAGTGGAAGATGGAGCACATGATGAAGGAAGAGAATCAAGAATAGCATCACAGGTAAGTGCTCCAGTCACATGTTTTTGTTTTTAAAGTGCTATGCTTGTTGTACTTTTAACATAATTCTGAAAGAGATAGGCATGATTTTATGAATATGTAGGAAATAGAGACAATTTGTGACTAGTATGGATGGAGATGGGATGGTAGAGGATGCGGAGTTAAAATTAGACTTCAGAAGGACTCATTGGTGGTCACGGTATTCTACATAAATAGCATTGTATTCCAAATTCATTTGAATAGGAAAATTTAACTTGATTGCAAAAGAAGCATGTTAGCCAAAATACCCTAGATTCTGAAGCTTTTGAATTCAGATTCTTTTGTGTTATCAACCATTACTGTCTCGACGACTCCCCGGGGGGATTGTAGGGGCGAAGAAAAATTTACTAAATTTAGTAAAATTTGCCGAAATTTCTATAGGAAAAATTGCTTTATTTTTTAATCAGATGGGTTTTTAGGATATGATCCATAGTCATTACCTTTCCGTCATTCCATACTTTTCTGACGAGCAACTGCTGAACTGAGAAACATGCGGTACACCAACATTCATCCCACATTCTCCCTCCCGTCCAAATTTGTTTTTAAAAATCACGTGCCCCCCTCGCTGCGATGGTTTCGAGGCGCTGCGAGGGTATTGAGGTGCAGCTAGGGTTTCGACAGGCAGGCCGAATCGCAAGCAATCTTCACGAGGCGTTGTGAGGGTTTCGTGGCGAGAAGGTGCTGCGTGGGATTCTTGGGAAGGCCCTTCGGATCCGAAAGTCAGAATTCGAGGTTCCTATTTTGTAAAACAGATTCAGTTTAGGGATTCCGATTTTAGAGCTTACTGATCTTTTACCTACTTTCGGAAATCAGATTCTGCGAGGGTCTGTCACATGGCTCATTCACTTAATATTGTTGTAGAATTTGTTGCTGAAATTGATACCTTCGGATCCGAAACTCAATCACCTTGTTCGGCGACCTTACTGATGAGAGATATTTTCTGTCGTTTTTATAGGTGCGTGATTTTGAAGCACCAGGGATGGAGGATGGAGCGAGCCATGCCGACTTGCGAGGCGAGAGGTGCACATCTTCACCGACCTTGTCTCCTCGTCATGTAAGTGACCGAGCCTTAGCAGCAAACCTGTTATAAATTACATGAAACCCTTAACCATAGAAACTGGGTGTTGATGTTGAAGGTCCCAAGTTTTGCATCGTCGGTGATGGAGGAGGAAGCACTGAGTGCCGACTTTGCAGGCGTGCAGTGCACAACTTCACCAACCTCGGATCCTGCACAGGTGTGTGACATCTGTTTCTTGAAACCGAGTGGGATAACTGTTTCATGCACTTCAATGTGCGGTGAAGTTTGATGCTGCTTTGAAGATGTTTGAATCTGAAAGTAGATTGCAAGGTTCCAAACTTTTAAGAAATATTAAGAGTCATTGTTTCACATGGTTCATTATTGAGTGAGAGTTAAAAAATTCTTCGATGAAAATGTGACTTTCGGATCCGACACTAGATGTACAAGTACCTCATTTTGAAAAAAAGTATTTTGAATCACTGTTTCTGTTAGTTCATTAATTTGGGTTAGTTGTAAACTTCTCTGCTGCAAATGTGACTTTCGGATCCGAAAGTAGTTCACTAGGTTCCTCATTTTCGAAAATTTAATTTGAGTCACTGTTTGTGTTGGTTCAATAATTAATGATGTTTGTAAAAATATCTAATTTTATTATGACTTTCGGATCCGAAACTGCATTCACCGGTTCTTCATTTTGAAAAGAATTTGTTTGTGACTATTACAGTTGGTTCCGTATTTATGAATGGTTAGAAATTTCTTTGATGCAAAAGAGACTTTCGGATCCGAAACTCAATTATTGTCTTCCTGATTTTAACAAAAACTTTCAGCATCGTTGTTTTCCATAAGAATGACATGAGATAAGCATTGTGGGCAATGTGGGGTGATTGAAGATTGCAATTGCTTCTGAGAATTAGTTGGTCAATGATATAATGACTGTCATGTTCATCAAATGTTGCAGTTTTGCCACTTGTTGAGTAGGTGTCATCTTCGTTTTTGTAAAATTATTCACACAACACCTGACTTTTGGATCCGAAAGTCTTGTTGATGATTTGAGGGTGTTTGAAATAAATTCTTAATAATTGCCTACTTGTCGGGATTTGTGCAAGAAAACGTGACCGATTAAAGAACGAATGGAATCAAAATTATCAATGTTGAGTTTTTTTATTTTAAATCCCTCTATCAATACTGTCTATTTCATATATAATACTCTCATATCTCCGTTGGCAAATGTTGTCATTGGTCATGTGGGTGTATGGGCAGAGTGTTCCGGTCCTCTTTGTCATTGATCTTGATTTGTATTCCAAACACTTGATACGTAGAATTCAACATCATTGATGTGACATCTATGTTGTAATCAAACTGTTTGCTCTATTTTGTTGTGTAAAATGTGTTGATGAGGATGTTGATCATCATTGTTCTGTTGTAGATGGCCGCATGCGACGACCAGGCCGTCAGTGATCTTGTGGATGAGACCGGCTTGGCATCAGCTTTGCAGTCATTGCGGAGGTCAATTCGTGGTATCTCTTACGACGTTTTGCAGAGCTCAATTAGTTGCGCGGCCGGTGAGCTCCACATTCCGCTTTGTCGAATGATTCCCATGACTATGGTCCGGTCACCACTACGAAGCGATGTGGAGAAGCTTAAGGGGGAGTTTGTCACGGGGTATAGACCAGGGTCCGCGTGTTTCTACGTATCGTTGAAGAGTTTCTCGTTGGTGGAGAAGAATGTCCTTCCCGAATATCGTGAGTCATGGTCCGCGCTATGGCGGCAGGAAGACCAGAAGTTTGAGGCGCTCTTGAGTACTCGGCCGGAGTTTGCAGCATTCTCTAACAAGTTCTTCTTCGTTTGGGATGGCAATCACCGTCACATGGCATGGTGTGAGGTGATTTCTCAATTGCACACCACGGACCCAAACTTCCATGTTCCCGTGAGGGCAGTTGTTATTGAGCCGTGCTTGGAGAACCGGCACATCTTGCTCAACGCAATGTCAGACTGGAACAGGTATGTATAAATTTTGAAATCATCTCAATAAAGTATTTCAGCAATGTGAATTGTTGAACTCCTGTCATATTTAACATTCTTTGATATGTATTGAATGCTTTCATCTTCGCAGGCAAAAGGAGACGGACCACGTTTCGCAGCACCTAACACACGAGTTGAAGCGAGTCCAGCATTTGGGCCTCTTGGACTTCGAGCAGTTGAAGGGCCTCATTAGTGACGACGATTATGAAGCCAACATCCTGGAGTGGTCAAAGAAGGGAGGAAGGAAGTGGTATCACATGACTCTTGATGCGTTTGTGAAGCTCATGTATGAGGTATGTTGTAAAGGACTCCTTGTTTTGTAATAAAAATTATTGGTATTTCTTTTCTTTAAATCGAAGATTTCTAATTGGCCATGATTTTCATTTTCATTCCAGTGTGACCTTATTGCGGTCCAAGAAGAGCAGATTCAGAAGTTTAAGGACAACTTGGTCAGTGGTGTTGGTGAAGACCGCCATGGTAGTACAACTGAATTGGTGAGCCTTTGCGCGGACGCCGTGCAAAGGAAGAAGACCTCGTGTCAGACGCAGCTAAACCGTTATCTTGCTATCGCCAATCCGGCCAACGGAGAGGATTTCTTTAGAGAGGTACAATTTTGGCCCTCAATGTTCGCATTCTCTGTGGTGAGTTTATATTTAATGAGTGTGAAGTCTTACTGCAAACCTTTTTGCTTCAGGTGAACCGTCACTTTGATGTGTATCAGAGGAAGCCTGAAATGACACTGGAGAAGCTCCAGCTAATTGCCACTGCCAAAGTAGCCGCGACTTTCAAGGGGCGCTGGTGCAGGTGGTGGAACTTGAGCAAGGGTAGTAGACAGGAGTACAACTTTCCTACGTTGCGGCATCGGACCTTGTTCTGCGTGGTTGGATTGACAAGGCTGCGTTCTTTGCTGGGGTATATTCCTTTAATTAATCTTGTCTAGTCCTCTTTAAAATACTATGTCGTGTACTCATGTTTTGACTACTTGAAATATTGGTTGCAGCTAGAGGAGGAAAGCGAGAAGCTCTTTGGTGAGATAATCCTTGAGGACAACATCATCCTCAAAACAAACGGGCTTCCAAATCCTATTCCAAGCATTGGAAAGTGGATTGAGGCAAAGAGCATGTCATTATGGACAAAGGTATTCTCCAGCCATATCGGAAAGGGTGGCTCTTACTCAAAGAGCTTGGAGTTTATGGCGCAGGACCATTGCAACAAGATTGTGAAGCGTGTAGTAATGCGTTATTTCTGGAGGGTACTAGTTGCAAATGGAGCCTTGGCTGCTGGAGATTTGCCCATCCGCTTCACAAAGTGGTTGGACACCTCTACATCGGAGTGTGTCTTTACAGATGCTCAGAAGCGCCGGTTCTCGCATCACCATCTTGTACAGTGCCCATGGTACTTGGAGATGAGAGAGTCCGATTCCACCCCGGGAGACGAGGTTGAGTTTCGTGCTGCTTGCCAATCGATCACATTATCTTCTCGTGAGGGCAACGTGGCTCTACTGTCTATTGTTCCTGAAGCTATAGCAGAAGATCCTGCGCTCTCAGAGAAGGCAAAGGCAACGCTTGTAGAGAAGGCAGCGAAGGCGCAGATCAAAGAGCAGGAGCGAGAGGAGAGGAGGCTACAGAGGGAGACCGCGAAGAAGGAGAAGAAAGAGACGAAGGAGAGGTACAAGGAATTTGCGGCATTGGTGGCAAAGGAAGGCCCACAAAAGTTGTTTACTCAACTGGGGGGTGCGGCAGCATTTATTGGCACTCCTGAAGTTGCTCCTTCGCAGGGAATTTCACCATCAGCTAGCAGCCGCCCCTCTCCTTATGTCGCAAAGCCCTCTCAAACGGTTTACACAATCCCAGTGATTGAGCAAGGGGATTCTTCGGTTAGAGTGACGGTGATGTGTCAGAGCGCCCTTTCTATCATGCCTCTCTTTAACAACATCACTGAGGAGGGTGACCACCCAGCAGTTTGGACAGAATTGCTCCAGTTTGTGAAGGCTCACTCTGGCTCAAAGATCCGTTGCTTGCGTGGTGAGGCCTGTGACTTGGTAGACATGGTTATCATCGACGTGCCTGAGGGGTTGCCGGTCCCTGGAATTTATGCAGATTCCACAGTTTCAGTTTGGAACGAGCATCCAACCCGGCTAAATGATAGAGGGAGGAAGGAGTCCGTCTTCATCCACAATTGTTTTGAGATGGTGGGAGAACTTCTCCGCGACGGTGCGCCTTTGATTGTATTCTATCCAGACTCAAAGTTCATCTCCAATGAACTTCTGGGTTGGGCAGATTGGGCAGGCCTTGTGGAGGAAACAAAATGGTTCATTATCAACGGCCTCCCACTCTCTCGCGATGGCCAGCCTGGGCGTACTCAAAAGTGTTTCATGGCCAAGTGCTTCGTGAGGAAGTTTGACGGAGAGGCTCCATTCTCATTCTATGATAGGGTGGAACTCATCCGCGAGGGAATTCAGCTTTCCACCGACGGTCACTTGACCAACCTCATAACGGAGGACACTTTGACGTTGAAGAAGGGCACGATGGAGCCATGGCGTGGAGCGCGGGAGAAGTCCGTCAACCTCATGCAAGCGTTGATTGACATGTGCACTCGAGAGGATGACATTGTCCTGGACTTGACAGCGTCGAGTGGTAAGTATTCTTAGTACTTCGTATGGAATTGCATTTCATAATGGTGTTCAACAGAAATACCAATTGACTTGATTTTTCAAACAGGGGCATCCATCAAGGCTTGCAAAGCCCTAAAGCGCCACATCTTGGCTTTGGAGTCTGATCCGACTTTGGTTGAGGAGGTGCTCCGACCCTTGATTCCTTGCACCGTGGAGGTGGACTCAACTCCGTCGTCTTCAGAGCAAGAAGCCTCTCGCAAACGCCCCCTCGAAGTGGATGACGACGATCTAGAGGGGAAGACCGCTCCAAAGAGAACTTGTAAGTAAGTCCTCTTCCTCTTATGTTCATGTTGTTGAATGGTAGTTTACAACTTCTATATTTTTTCCCTAACTCTAAATATGATGTGCCTTTGGGTCTTTCTAGTCGGTCGGCGTCGTTGATGGCTACACAATCAACAATGCACGCGGCAGTGCTATCACTACACTCCGAGGAACTGAAGAGCCCTCTACGCTCATTTGATTTGACTCCATGGGATGCTACAGTTGCTGATGCAATGGTAGCACAACCATCTCCTCCAAGAATTGTTCGTGTAGCCCGTCGTATGTCCGCAGCAAGACATTTTGTAGACGATGAGGCAGCTGATAGTGGGTCTGATATTGGTGCCCCTTATTTGTACAAGTGTGACTCTGATGAGTTTTGAGCGGAGGATTCGTAATTCTTCTATTTCAACCGTTGATTTGTTTTTAATGGAGCTCTCAGTGTTTTCTCTTTGAATCTTTGTAATTGCACGCATTCTTTGATGTGAAAGTAAATGTTCTATTTTACAACATTACTTAACAACTGAATTTCATTCTGAAGACCTCTATAAACCAAGGGACAGACTGACATACGTAGAATTTATGGACTGTAGATAAACAATAAGAATTTCTTGTAATTTGGAGAAATGATCTCATCTCTAATATTATGGTATGCCTACAAGGATGAGTTTTCAATCATTCTATTGATTAGTTCTTTACGTATAATATGATTATCGTAAATGCCTACTATTATACGCATCGGTTGGTAGTGCACACCTTCTTTCAAAGTCCTTAATGTTTTTAAAGAATTAAATAGTCTTTTCTAAAAATGTTCCAATGATGTGTATTCCATAATATGGATTTCAAAAATATAAATCAAAACAAATTTGAAAACAAATTGAAAACAAGTAAAAAATGAATTATTATTAGGTGGATTTATTGAAATTTTTAAAAAGATTCAGGCTATAATTTCACTACTTCCCACGATTAATAGGCTATAAATTGTCCATATCTCCACGGTTATAGGTTCCTCTTTTGGCATTTTTCCACGGTTAACCACCCTGCTTCTCTAAAAATCTAGGCCGTCGTTCATCGCTCATCGCTCATCGCTCACGTCCCACTGCTCATCGCTCATCGCTCATTGCTCACAAACTAGCAATCCTGCTTGCTCGATGTAGTAACAGCGTATCTCTACGGAGACCTAGACACGGAAATTCATATTAAACCGCCACCTGATTTCTTGCCTAATGTAAACCCCGCCAAGCCCGGCAAGTTCACCGGACTAAAAATCCACAAGGCACTGTATGGCCTCAAGCAGGCGGGTAGGACATGGTACCATCATTTAAAAGCTTTTTTGCTTGCGCATGGTTTTTTTAATCATCCAGCGCTACCCTGTGTATTCGTCTTGCGGGATGAATCAGGATTTGTCATCTTGGCGGTATACGTCGATGATTTAAACTCCATTGGCACTGCAGCCTTATGCGCTCATGTGGAGAGCATACTAACCAAAACTTTTGAGATGAAAGTGTTAGGCCGCACGTCGTATTGCCTTGGACTATAGGTACAACACTATTCCGATGGGAGTATATTACTCCATCAACAGACCTATGTTAAGAAGCTCCTACGCACATTCAACATGGAAAACGCGAATGCATTATCCGCGCACATGATCGGTCGAAGCAAGACTGAATATGACCCCCACGGACTCACCGAAGATGACGAGGAGGAGGTTGATAAGACACAGTACCTAGCCGCGGTGAGAGCAATACTCTATCTCGCGACAAATACGCGACCCGATATATCATTTGCAGTCAGCGTACTAGCAAGGCACAGCCAGCGACCAAGAATGCGTCATTGGCAGGGGATTAAACATCTCCTACCCTATCTACACGACACTAAAGACCTTGGTCTACATTTCCAGAAGAACGCCGGTAGTGATATCATTGGCTATGCCAACTCCGATTTTAAGACCGACGCTGTTAGAGGCAAATCCCAAACGAGATATATCTTCGTGAAGAATGGCGCACCAATTTCGTGTAGGTCGACCAAGCAGACCGTGAGAGCTACCTCCACCAACCATGTTGAATTACTTGCGTTCCACGAAGCGTCTAGGGAAGCCGTATGGCTGCGGACGATGCAACAGGCTATTTTTCAACAGTGTGGGATCACAAACTCAGACAAGCCAACCACGATCTTTGAGAACAACGCCGCGTGTGTGGAACAAGTCACCTCGGGATTCATCAAAGCTGATAGAATAAAACACATCAGCCCTCATATCTTCGGATACACACAAGACCTGACGGATACAAATCAGATTCAAGTAAAGAAGATCGCTTCAACGGAGATCATAGCCGACGTCTTCACGAAGGCACTTCCCGCACATCAACATCGAAAACTCATCAAGGCAGCCGGAATGCGAACCCTGGAAGAATTAGACGAACGGTGAATTCACTCTTTTTCCTAATGTTTAGGTTTTTTATGAAGAAGTTCATCGTTCGAGGACGAGTGTTGAGATAGGATGATAGCACATCCATCCACTCCAGGGTCCTCCACTAACTAGGACCTAGTCTAGACCTATTCTAGACCTAGTACGGTTCACCTAACCGTATCATAGTGGGATTACCATATCGTAATGGGATTACCACCTGATCATGACACTTAATACTAGTTTAACTACCACTAATGGTACGACATAGGGATCCTATCACCAGTGAACGGACTCCCAATGTACCAACCCCTAGGGATTAAACCTTGGATTCGAGTAGGAGCTCTTGCTCTTTTGCTGGTCTCTCCTCTCTCATACTTGCGTCTCTCAACAGTTTTCTCTCAATTGTTGGTGTTTCTTAATTGTTCTTTTTTCAAAGTTTTTGGTTTTCTATGTTGTTCTTTTCTCCAAATTGTTGTTATTTCCAATTTTTTCTTTGTAAATTCTTAATTTTTCTCTTCTTCACTTTTGATACTCCAAATGTACAAATAATGATTTTCTACTTTTGATACACTAAATGACCACGAGTAGAACTTTTTTATTCCAATTATTATTGGAATTGGAATTCCCAAATAGTGTAGTAGTTGGTATTCAATATAGTATTCTGCCACTACACTAATTGCATAGTTTGCAATTAGTGTACATATTTGCGTTTAGTGTTTAGTACACTAAATGCTATATTTAGTGTAGAACACTCATATCTTATTGCCATTGGATGATGTCTTATGAATTGGAAAAAGATTATCCATGTAAAATAATACTATTCTATTCAAAATATGAATGTATGTTTAAATATGTGATTTTGTACCATAATATTGTATTTTGGCTACAACCAAATGCAAAAGATAAGCCATGAATTTCTACATTTGTTAGTAGAGTCACGGTTTAAGCATTCTTCATCAATCACTTGCCACAATTTTGGTAATATTCCATAATTAAATATTGAAGGTAATTAGATTAGGAACTAAGAAGTTGGAAATGAATGTGTTTAGAAGAGAAGGTCATAAAGAATAATAGGCTCAATTTTGGGTACTGCCTATTTACAAGTAAAGGTTGGAAAAGCTTCCAAAAATTTGTTTGGAATAAATTAAGGTGATTTTTTAATGGAAGTGATTATGGAATTTATCATGGATGAGTTTAGAAGAAGGCTATGTACTTTAAGTATTTGGCAAAGATTTTTTCTAACTCTAACTTTCTTGAAGTAGTTTTCTTTTGCCCATGTCATTTCTTCACACAATTGTTGTTGTTCGGTATTAGTTGCAAGTGTGTTTTTAATGACTACAAGCACGCATAAATTGAAGATTTTTTTTTGGTTAAGAAGAGGAGGAGGAACTCCAATCTCCGAAGGAAGTCACTGTGAATGTGAATAGAGTGTATATTTGTTTCATCACTAAATTTAGAGGTGTGGAACTACCTACCTTTTAGAGTGGGCAAATTTCTAGCATTAGTAGGTAAATATCTGGCATTAAAAACTCACGTGATGGCAATTAGGAATGCAACAAGAATGGCTCCAAAGCAATTGAGTTTGTTATGTCGGGTGTTCACTTACTAATGCGTGGAATTTGCGCACCTTCAAAAGTAGACACTATCAAGCAAGTAACCAGTAACTAGTAGGGTGATTGTAACTATGTGAGCCTAACGCGGTGAGCAAAAAAATGGGAGCAACTTAAAATTAATATTAATGAATATGCCATTGCATCTTCTTCATTTAATTTGATCAAAATGGAATAAACATCAAACTAAGAGGTTTTAGAATAGCATTGAAGATCTCTTGGTTATCTTTAAAGACTAAGATGTGGCAACCAGTGGCTTGACAAGTACAAATAGATACATTAGCCAAAGATCAAAATAGTTAAAAACAAATGTAAATATATGAAAAAATGAAGGATAAAGATAATTATAGAAAGGAAGTAAAATCAAGGACTTACCATCTAAGGCATTATTCTAATCCAAAATAATAGCAAACTTGTGATGTTGCATCAATGAAAGACTTTATGAACTTAAAAGTCTTTTCTCCACGCTCTTGCCATGATACACTTTCATGTATGAGCTGAGTGTTGGTAGGGCCAAATGAATCATGCTACTCTCTTTTGAAGACCAAAGGGTTGGAAGGGATGGGTGAGGAGTAGCTCTAAAAAACTTGGTAAGGAGGGATTTGGGTGTTTGGTGCAAAAGCAAAGTATGTTGTAGTAAAAGGTGTTGGGCCTTACTACAAACCCAAATATACTTTGCATTGTGCTGAATGGATACTCTAAAGAGATTGTATGTGTTGAAAGCGGTTGCATAGTTCTAGATCTAGCACATGAAGTTGTTGCAAGTTTAGTTTTTGGACCTAATGCTTGAAGTGGGAAGAGTAAAGCGAGGCTTGTGCCTTAGCCCACATCTAAGACAAACCCATTCCAAAATTGCACAGCAACATGCTATTTCTAGATCCAAAAATTAGATCTAGATCTAGATCTAGATCCGAGACAAGCTAGGAATACTCACACCTAAACCACCCCTAAGCCCAGTGCAAACAACAATATGAAACACAAACATGATACACAACAGTCTCGAATCAAGCTACAACATCAACACCGCATGGGGCGTCCACATACACAGACAACAAATATGCTCTACCTTCTCCTTATACCCATTGCTTACATTGTTTCACAATCTTTTTTTGATCTATCACATAGCACCAACACAACACCACAATATAGCGTGCATCATACACACATGTGTAGAACTAGTTTGCAACTACAGAGCTGGAAAATAATAGGATCAAAGAATACATGTCGGGTGTCCACAACTCAACTTGGCAGCAACTTTAAAGTAGCAATCAACACAAAGCTGGCACCAGAAGTAGACTATCGTGGCCAAAAGAGACAAGAAGAACGTTTACTGCGAAAGTCAAATTAACAGCCTAAAGCAACAAGACAGAGACGATGCTCGGATGCCCAACAATCAATACAAGCGGAAACGTGCCCCCTACAACGACGATGTTGCTCTCAGTATACCTACGAAGCCCAAAAGATCAACAAATTGGATAAAAACCGCAAGGAACAACACAATCACAAATACAACCAGAGAGGACACACAAGACAGCCAAACAAAGAATCAAGAGTCACTGAGTGAACAACCTCGTGACAAAGCAAGACGCACCACCTTGGAGGAGCCTAAGATGTTGGAAACAAGCAACCACACGCCAACATTACAAACAACCGAGACAACACAACGAATGACTACATGGATACAAGGAAGAGCACCATAGACGTACTCACATACACTAGGGGAGGTATTTACAACAAAGACCTAAGCGACAACAACAAGAGCAAGATTGCAACAAGCACATGTGACATCAACATAAGCAGTTGAAGAGAAAGAAGCAGCGACAAGGATGAATAAAACAATAGAAGATACGAGCTAACATGAGGCAAAGAAACACAATATTAACAAAGCAAAAGATAAGCAAGGCAATCAACCAAATGCGTGTTGCAACAAACATGGAGAGAAGATCAATCAAGAACAAATTAGGAAGAGCCAATATACCTAGCTTACTCGTGGAGAGAATCGATACACGGATACCTATCCGGGCGATAGTCACAGAAGGACAACTTTTGAGGAAGGTATGTACCACATATGAACAACGCGCGTTGAACAACAATAAGCACCAAGCACAAGAGCAGTCACCGAAGCAACCCCAAGTTCAGAATTGCAAGATCACATGACATGGCAGGTAGACTGGTACTTACACCAACAACTTTGGCACATCAGCTCTCAAATAGATAGGATTTACATTAATCCCACAAGACTTCATCAATTGATCATCCTCCAAGAGACCTAGTAACCGAGCCATGACACAACTGAACAAAGCAAGATACTACAAGGAGCAGACAAGTAGAAGGCGCAAAAACCAAGATCATGAGTATAAGATCAACAACCCCAACGCCAACACAAAGACATCCCAAGATCAAAGCACACTATATGGAGCTAACAAGCATGGAAAAGGCACGAGCATTTAAAAAAATAGAAGCACAAGAGGGACCTCACACATTGCCAAATATTGTCATCAACATATCACTAACATAAGCAGCCAATATCAACATCTTCAGGAGAGAAAATCAACACGGAAGAAAAATCACGGATCTTGGCAATAGTAAAAGTGGCAAAGCGTCGACACTAAGAGCAATTAGCAAGCCCGCCTTCACCTCTACAAAGTAAACTACTCACTCTCTACTTTGATTAACCTTGAGAAAACATCTTTACATACCAATGAAAAAGGATCATGCACACAAAACTACCCCATCTCAAAGTTGAAGGGGCAATCAGGGCATTATACATGCACACAAAACTACCCCATCTCAAAGTTGAAGGGGGCAATCAGGGCATTATACATGCACAAGACCAAAGTATGACCTAGTTGCCAACAGAGGGAGATTGAGGCCAATGTCCACACTAAACGAAAAAATTATTGAGCGCCTCACCATGAGTCCTTCCAGCCACAACATTCCTGTAAGTCATCAAAATAAAAAAAACCCACCCCTTTTTATTTTGAACCATGGTTCAAAATTTAAAAACCATCAAGTTCTTATCCGTGGAAGCAAAGTAGCTCATGGAAGAACCAATCCTAACGGACAGAGCCAAAAATGACAACGGCCATTCCGATGCAAAAGCCAACAATAGCAAACCCTAAACCCAAGCAAGCAAGATAAAAACCAACCCTCTAAGCATCAATCGATCTCTTACACCCTCATTCCTTTCTTGCATCCTTGTAACCAACCTTGCTCAACTTGTGACAAGTCTTGCTAAGGAAATACTGAAAGAGGACATGGGTTTTCAGATCGATTAGTGAGCAATATGAAAGAGGAATATGGATCCTATACAAACTTGGAGTAGAGTTTGGAAGCACAATTTGGAGCAATTCAAGGGCTGAACGGAGCAATCTAGATGAATACTTGGAATTCTACTTGGTGCGCATTCTAGAGCACAATCTAGAAGACAACTTGGTGCATATCTTGTCACACAAATCGCAGTAGGCAACAACCCTTTTGGAGCTTAGAGACAGCTCGGAAGCAGCTTGTGGACCCACTTAAGAGCAACTCAGGAATTGCTCATGTACAAGAAGAGGTGATTGTGTATACAAGCCACGGATGGACAACCGCAGCTCAAGAACAGAGACCAAGTGCTAGGCAAGAAGCTGATGACAACTGCGAGCCTTGGTTGTTGAAGGAACACAGTTCATACAATCACAACAATAAAGAAGCATCCAAAGGTGATACGAGGAAGGTTACAAGGAAGACGGCGATACAATATAGGCGACAGACTCAAAGAAAGACAAAGAACAAAGGTTGAAGGAAGGGCTCAAAGATCATACGACGTAGCAGACGGTGGCAAGAGGACAGAAGTAAGCGGCAGAAGGTGGAAAGAGGGCGAAGGATAGCAAACCAGCTGCCACCCCCGTAGTGCTCATGTCCATCCAAAACCAGGTTTAGACACAAATGAGGAATCCAATGGTTGCCATATTAGCAAAAGGGAGGAGACGAGCTTCGACAGAGAAGCCCAAACCGGAGAGAAGAACTAGTCCTGGCAGCAGAACGTGCAACCAGACGTACCATTGAAGACAAAATTGTGGTAGCAAAGACAACCACTACCGCAACAAAAAAAAGGACATAGAAGGGACAAGACCGATAAGGTCAGTACCGCATGTTTTTTCTTTAAAATTGTTGATTTGCCATACTGTGGGGCTTGGGAGGCAAGCCCTAGATGGATCATACTGATCACAAGTTGTATAAAAGTTTGCTATGATAGAAGGTACTTCCCAATTGTAAGGAAGATACCAACTTGGTGTCATTGCAATGGTGTGATAGGAATGCTAGGTTGCAAATTATATGTCTTATCCATAAAGAAGTGGACTTGCAATGATATTTGCTTGCCTCCACCTCTTATACATGAAAATATACACTTAGTAAGTTGTTGAGAGCCTATTATACATTGTCGTTGCACATGCGTTGTTTGTTGCACTAAAATGTTTAAAATCCCTTCTCTATAGTTGAGTGATGCATATATTATTGTGACATCCAAGAACTCTTGTATGTTGATTTTTAGTACATGCTTTGAAGTTGATAAAAGCCCTTGCCTTGTGTGTCAACTTAGACCTATCACTAACAAAGTCCAATTCTGTCAACTCAATGACATGAGTTGTCTGAAAGCATGTGGTGAAAGAAGCAATAGAGTTTCAAGGGGCATCAATGTTGATGTCTTCTTGCTCATTAAATTGCAATACACCCACTTCCTCCCATTACCTCTTCATCTACACGGCCAACACCATCATGTGTAGAATGATAAAGTGGATGGGATAATAGGAAGTGTTGCACTAATAAAATACATCTCCTTATCCATAAATTTTTGTCCCGTGTAAGATGTTTCTCCCTCAAATTGCTGCTGATGCCACCTCCTCCAAAAACGCTAGCAGCGAAGAGGTAGTTGAAACTACCCCCACAAGAAAATTAAATATGGACGAAGTAGTATCTACCTCCATGCAAGTGAGTAATGTTTATCTCTCTTCCCCTTATTGGCTTGGATTTCTGCTCTCAATACCCTTGATCAAAGTTCTGAAAGTCCAAAAGAACAATGTTTAAGTGTTGATGAATTAGAAAAGCTTGGGATGGCTAATGAAGGGGCACAAGAGGCCTCTAAAGCCATCCCTTCATTCCCCTATGTAGTAACAAGAACAATGGTCTCACTTGCGTGAGGATGGAAAGGAGGGAAATCACTACTATCTCACCGAAATCCCACATAATGTGGATGAAGATGAGCTTGGATATACCTCGACTACCAAATAGCCTTTGTTTTTGAAATAGGGGGGTATTATGCCACAAAGGAATTGGTCTTAGAAAGGGTCAAAACAAGATTGGTTGTGATGGTAATTGAGCTTGGTGAGATATTGTCAAAACTTGTAGCTATCATGTGCCAACACAATTTGGATAAGTGGAGTGGAGCAGTGAAAGTTCACCTCAAATCCTCCGAAGTATATGGTAGTGCACTCCTCTTAGGGATTTTCCCTTCATCCTAAAGTTGCATGAAAAGTATATCTTCAGAGCAAAAGTGTGTAAGTCTTATGATAATATTGCCCCACCAAGGTTGTTGTCCACAAGAATGAAGAGCCCTAGCCTTGTGGGGAAAAAATGGTTTGATATACTTTACAAATTTATTGATGAAGGTTTTAAGAAAAGGTCTGATTGTAAGGTCACGAGTGTCACGAAAGTAGATGAGTTGGACTATGCATGGGTAAGAGCAACAATTCCCAATGAGGTTAAAAAACTAAGGGTGGAGAAGATCTATATGGACAATGAAGTCTTTGTTCCCATTTTTGCCACTTGCGGTAAATTATTGGAAGAAGACAAGGTTAGAAAGTACGCAATTGTTATCGGCCCGGACAAGATATCCCCACGCTCGGACTTACCCGAGGTGGGCCTCCATCTTAATTGCATGGGGTCATTTTTTTGGCCCTGTAATTTTGGGAGGTCCAGAGGCTTTTTTTGGATTTTTTTGGCAATTTTGGGGCATACGACTATTGTTTACCCTAGTGGACCCTCTCTTGATATAAATAGGGCCCCATTCAAAAACAAAATAGGGGCCGGGTTTGGCTCCACCACCTTGCGGCCCCACACGGTAAGTCTGAGCGTGGGGGATATCCTATCAAACCCGTTGTTCTCATTGCCCAAGGTTTGAACAAAGTAAAAAACCCCAGAGAATTAGAAGAGTCTACTAGAGAATACATTGGAGAGGAGAATGTGGTGAGCGTCTATTTTTGGCTTCAGAACAATAGACATGTGGGGTCATGTAATGTGGAGTGCAGAAATGCAGCAATATACAAAAATTTCTTATACACAAATGAAAAAATGCACGGTCATTATTTTGAATTTACATCCACACCCTTGGAGTGTGGATGGAAAAATGGAACCTAGTGCCAAAGAGCTGGAAAAGCTAGGATTTATGGACATTAACACTGCAATTGCTAACACAATAGAGACACTCAAAGTCTCTGCACTAGATATATATAGCAAAAAAGAGCTTGAAGGGCTTATGGAAGTGGCGGTCAATAAAAGCTCAAAGGCAACCATGGGGAAGATTTGGCAAGAGATGGATAGCTTCAAAAAAAATGATTGTAACGGAGGTCAAGACGTACGAACACACGGTGTCCACAGCCGCCTCATCCATAGTTTGGAAAGAAATGATGTTGTTGTATGTCCAAATGAAGTCTACAATGGCCCTGATGGAAAAGACTCTCATTGGCCGAGGCGATGAATCTATGAACGAGTCAAACTCATTTGGACAAATGTAGCGGCAGAACATATCTTTAAAAACACAAAAAACAATAAAGTATTTATACATACAAAAAACAATCAAGTATTTATACATACAAAAAACAACAACACAAAAATCCTACAAATACATAGTATTTATAAATACTACCAATTTTTCTGAAAACATTTCAAACACACGTGTGATTACTTTCTTACAACTATTTTCTATCCCCTACTTCTTATTTTTTACCTTTTACTCTCTATTTTATACTCTTAGTATTTTCTTTCAGATTTTGACTCTTTGCTCTTTACTTCTCACTCTTCAATTTCTAATTTTTTCTTTTTTCTTTCTACTCTCTACTTCTTACTCCTCAAGCATCATTTTTTACTTCTAAATTTTTTTGTGTCACCCCTTAAATTTGACTTCTCAAACCTTTTCTATTTGTAACACACAATTCTTTTGTATCACTTCTACAACTATCTATCATCTCTCTACCTCTACCCCCCTCTCTTTCATCGCACCTAGCAATTAATTTGCCAAAAAACTACCACTACAGTGTCCTTTTATTTTCACAAACCCTCCACAAAAATCCCCCTTGTTACACTCTCACACCACTAACATGATTCCCATGACATACTCAAACTCCAACCAAACATATATCTCAAAAATCCTAACCAGATATAACTACAAACATTCCCCGCCAAAATTTAAAAAAACTCCCAACACAAAACTTTGATAAGACTATACTTCTTACATTATACGGCAATATTGAATCAAACCTAGAACATATGCCAAAAATACTACAAAACCACCCCCCGTTGTCGTGTAGAGAGTCTTTGCTTCAGGAAAACCCAGGGTTCTTGGCTGCACTTAGTTTAGAGAGGGAAATGGAGAATATAGAACATATGATTTGTGTCCAAGTCCATATAAACTTATAAGTCCTCATTCACCATATCAGAAAGGCCTCCGACCTTCAACTTGTATAATAAAACTCGATGTATATATAATAAGACATGATGCAGATGTCTTGTAGAACTTGTCTCTCAAAAACTTAACTCAAAACATTAATTATCCTTAACCTAAATCAAGCCTTAATCAAACTCTGATTAAATTAACTAATTCCACTTAATAATAATTAATTAATAGTTAAGATAATTATATTTAACTAAAATGATTAACCTTGATTAATCCACTTAATTTTAGTTAAACTAATTGGTTACAATTAGACTAGTTAATCTTACTTAACATAATTAACCTTGATTAAGATAATTAATTCCCTAATTAACCTCAATCCCACATACCCTTACCCTCACATACCCTAACCACTTCATACCCTTCTCCTATATACCTTTACTCCCTTTGAAATCATTTATCTAACCTTTCATTAAGTATAAACCGAACTCAAACTCTCTTTTAAACTCTTGATTAACCTTCTAATTCAAAATACCACTACGGTTTCATACAAACTCGGAATGAGACGTGCTATAGCTACTTGAAAAGCCACTAAAACACACCATGTGCACAGCAAATTTCACCTCCAAAAACCCATCTGGCCAGCCGCTATGTGCAATCAAAGTTACGTCTAACAAAACTCAAATCAGCTGGCCCCCTCTTCTTTCAAATTAGTGTTATGGCTTCACAAAAGCTCGAAATAGAGCATAAGATAGCTCTTTGAAAAGCTATTTATAGTGTACAAACACTCATCAAATATGTCATTTAGATAAACTTTGTACAACTTGCTACAAGGCTTCAAACCTACTGCTCATGAAAACATGGGGCAGCAGACCCCCTTGTATTCGACAAGGCGCCGTTCACTCATACTTTTAGCTCTAAGACCGAGTGATAGCTTCATAGAGAGCTATCAACAAGGGCTACAACATACTCCAAAAGCAAAACAATCTAAAACACAAACAACCCGAGAGAGCCCCGCAGTCCAACCCCTCCTTGGTAAGGAAGAACCCAACCCCCAAAACGGGGAAAGGAGCCAATCACTATTAACCTCAGCCCATTCAAAGGCCACATGGGCATCTTAAACCCCATTGGTTGCTCAAATTCTCCGCCTTATCAACTCTTATCATCCCTCTATCCCTTCTATTCTTTGCATTTTTAAACACTAACTACCTGGTCATCAATCTAAAGACCGGGTTTCTTCAACAACAACAACTAACTACAAATATATTAAGAAAAATAACAACAAATGGTCTCAACTTCAGCCCCTAGATGGATTAAACATGTAAAAAGTCAAGAATCTCACGAAAAACAACAACAATGTAACTTGATCGCCTTTCACTACCCAAGTGTCTGAGCGGGCCTTGAAGCCAAAGACGGTGACCAAGGTCATTGGACAAGCGGGTTACCATTTGACCTTCGTTAGTGTTTTGAAAACACCCTTCAAACACCACTTGATGGCCTTCAATAAGCACATCTCCAACCTCCAAGACGATTACTAAAGTTCTTGCCTCCGGTTGTAAACTTCTTAAACTTGACAAAGGAACTTGTTGAGGATCAAAAGCGGTACGTGGTTGAACACGACGCTCAGAAGGCCCTGCTTCCTCTCGCTCACGCCGCCTTGATGTCGATGGTTGAGAAAGTTGAATTAGATCATCCGGTGAGTGAGCTAAAGGAAACTCCCAATCATCAGGGTCTTGAGAAGCCATACTATCAACCTATAGAAACTAAGAAGAAACAATCCAAACTAATAATGACCTGAAGTAATGCATAAGGCACGGCAACCATCTACCCTTTATATGTTTTTCGATAACTTCATCAAGAAGCTTGCCTTCCCTAACATTAACTCAATGACATTTCTTTAATTGGAAACGGCTAAGCAAATTTAAGTAGCCATAGATGCCTTTCTATCTAAAAGATGGTCCACAGTAAAGTCAGATTAAGAAACAAACGATTTATCTGTAGCAGTATAAGACTATTGCGGGCTCGATGATAATCGCCAAGTTGCAGACTTGGTTGGCTGTTAGAGCCCGTTTGTTATGCGCCGACTGATTCCGAGTTCGAGTCTCATTGAACTCGTTGAACTGTTCGAGCGGCTGCGGCTTGGCACTTGCTAGTGAGAGCAGGAAAATAAGCAGCCAACTGGCCACCTACCTACCCCTGAGCTAGAGACAAGAGATGCAGTACATCCAAGCTAGGCTAACAAGCTCCAAATGTTCCCACATTGAATTAAACTGTAGGTCACTCTACGACCACACTTTTTGTATCTATATTATCTTTTTACATGGTGTAGTAATTTACAACACGACACCGTCCCTCAGACAGCGTGCCAAAACTTATTTTATCCCAAATACCATCAAATTTCATCCCGAGTATCAACACCTAACAAAAAATATGCTTTCTTCCTAGAAACATCACACATACTATACAGTGAATACAACAACACATATCTCCACTTTATTCATCTCATACACACACTATTTCAATACCCCCAATTCACATCATATATGCTATAATTGTCACAATCATACCATCTATAGCTATAGGCAACACTATCAACTCCTCTAGAACCCAAAATGACTCCGAAACAAATTGGACAAATATCCTTCTACATTCTCTCCCAACACTAAATAACCCCCTTGAAAGACATATCAATACATAACACATATACACAAAGTTCAATAGATAAAATCATAACATATTAAAACCAAATGACTCAATACATGACAAACTAAACAAATTCATACACAAACGTTGCACTCCTCCAATCTCCAACATATTAAAAAAAAATCCTTTTCTCCTTAATGAATTAATCGTAGAATCACTCAAATGCCTAGAGCCCATTCAAGCCTACTTTCATCCACCAAATATTGTTAACTACACCCCCCTCAACCACAAACACCAACAAACCTCCAACAGAAAACAAAATTTACTATCTAGAACGCAACATCTTTAAATACTACACTCTTCCATATTCAAAAGCTGATTATTGAATTCCAAAATACATGAGCAATCATCTTCAACCAAGAGACTAAAACAACAACTACAAAATCCACAAAGTATATTGAAAAACTCTTTCCAAACTATAAACTAATCTTTAATAACACACATGGTATCACCAGATCCATGCAACAAAGAAGACCATGCAATGTCCATGGTGGACTATTCACACTCATAAACAACTCATATGCATTTCCTCGTAATATAACCAAATCCCTACCCCAACAAATATATCACCATATTTACAAGCCATAAAAATCACAAACAAACCCGTACAACCTTGGCTACTATTGCACTTGTACATGCCATCGCTGGAAGAAGATGTCCAACGTATCCAAAAAATACAAACAAACATCACAAATCAATTCTAGAGTCACCCCAATTACTCACATCTTAAGTAGATGTTCACTCCATGCCTTCATGACATGGAAGTGACATAAAAGTACCCTTCTTGCTACTAATACTTTAGTATCTTCTTCCATAAGCGAGCAACGAGCATCTTTATCAACAACAATGTTGATTGCATTTAAGGATGTCTTTTGTTTGTCTATGACAATTGCAAACCGCCAAACCTCACCAATAGCTTCAAAAACATGTGTTAGAGCTAACTCCAGAGCGATTCCCTCATGACCCCCTCCACATCATTGCTACATAACATATTAAAAACTAGCATCGTTCTTGATTTGGAACGACTGTTGCATATAGAGGGAACCCGTACCAATTAGACTTGAATGTCAAATCAATGGCCAACGATCTACTAGTTGAAAACCTTTATGCAATATCTTTCATAAAATCTTCTTGAATAACGACAATGGAAGGTATCTTTTTGGAATGAGTCTCATGTCGAGCATACAATTGTTAGTTAAGAACCTTTTATAGTCCTTGCAACATATAAATTTTAAGTGGAGTAGCATCTCAATTGTTGTTGCAATATGAATCTACAAAATATACATCACAAATAATTAATGTTATATGAAAAACAATCTTTATTTGTAAAATGACTTTTCACAAAATGTAAGAACATTTGAAAGTGAAATATGCGAGTGCTCAGACTTCCTTCTTGATTATATGAAATCAATAGGTGACGCGCTTTAATACTCCAACACTTTGGCAAGATAGTTCTTGGTCTTGTTTTTATACTAATGCGACTGAAGCTGTAGAATACATGAACATCAAGTTTTCCTTAGCCCATGATTTTAATAGAAGGACGATTGGGTATGAAAAAACTATCTGCATTCGAGCCCGATTGATGTTCAGTATGTCATGTGTGCACATATATAGTAGCATGCATTTTGCCCTTGAGTCCTTCATTTGGTTCTTGTACTGTTCAAGTCTCCACTACCTTCATCTAAAAGGTACAATTGAATAACTTGGAAATCCTGTCACGTCTAGAATTTTTGTCCTCCAATGCAAGCCCATCACCTTTCTTTCTCTGAGCACTGTCTTTGTGACCACCTCTATGACAAAGATAAAATATCATTGTGCGACCTTTGAAGTTTACATGCTTAAACACCTTTCTGCACATAATGTGCTTCACACATAGTATATCTAGAGTGACATTCAATTCCTCTAGAGGAACTCTGTGGTTTTCATTCCACCACTTAGACCCTTGACAATGTTGACAAGATTGGAGACAACTCCTAACAAATGATTTTGGAATCCCTCCTACTGATACATCTGTGTTCCATTGATTACAAATGACATTCATTGTTGGAGTTACCAATAGATTTTTTCTGCTAGTATTTGATGTGCGTCTTTTCTACAATGAAGTGCCATAACTCAACTTGTAAAATAACCCTACCTTTTGCATCATCCTTTGGAGATAATTCCATGCCATTACTAGTTTTTACCACCCTAAACTATGCATGAAGTTGTTTCCAACGCTCAATAGTATAAAAGGGAATGTTGGCAGTTGTGAGTTGTACATAATCTGTCAATAGTGGCATAAACTCTGCATGGGCTTTATGAATTTGAGTATAGATAGGAAAATATCCCTCTTGCAAACATTCAATCATAAGCCTCATGTTAGGATAAGTGAAATGAACAAATTTTGAATCAGTATCAATAGGAATATCTCCAAATTGAGGTAGTGATGGCTCCTCCACAACATCCATGAAATCATTGGTTGATGAATTGCCTTGTCCATCACCAACATCCTCCCATCTCTCTTCATGCACTTCTCTCTCATCCTCCTCTCATCCCTCGCATATCGCCTCAAGCTCTTTTATATCCTCATCACCCCCTTCTTCCCATATCCCCTCAAGTTCTTGTCTATCTTCATCATCCCCTTCCGCCCGTGTCCGATCATGCATTTGACCCTCATTATAATGTGGAAGTTGAAAAATTAAATTATCTCAAGATGTACTACCATCTCTATGCACACCGGACAAAAAAATTTCTACTCCAACCAAGTTCTCCATTTCATCTTCAAAATTGGAGAGACAAAAAAATTCTTCATCGATAAACTCCTCATTGTTTTCCATACTTGCAATCAAATGCCCATGAAGAGATCTACAATAACATACACCCATAAAATCACGCATTTTATAATATTATATGTTAGATTAGCCTAGATTATAAAAGAAGATTAAATCTAAAAAACCCTTAATCCTTAACTACTTAGCCCATAAAAGCAAATTCCTAAAATCAAAATCCTATAAGCAAATCCTAAAGAAAACCCTAAAAGCTAAATCCCACAATGTTGTTTGTGCATCAAAGTATAGAACTTCTATACAAGCCAACCTCTATCTTTTAAGTTTTAGTATTCAAACTACATACACAAACATTTTCATAGTAAATCATGCACTTTGCGAAGTCTAACATTTTTATGAAGACTAACACATGGAATGAAATATGCACAAAAAAAAAGGTAGTAACACTCATCAAGGCCCACATTCCTCAACAAAAAAACTAGTTACTATTTTAAACGCAAATGGCACAAACTGCTCTTGAGGAGACTACACGTACTTGGTGAAGGTGTGGGAGATATTGGAATGGAAGTTGGAGTTTTGGCCCTTTTGAATAAGTCCTCGAGGTGTTGCCGTCCCCGAAGTTGAGAACCGTGGTACCAGTGGGTATCAGGTTTAGGGTTCGGCGGTTATTGAGCTTCCATGGGAAGGATGGGACTCGACCCACGACCGGGGTAAGACGAGCAGAGAGCAAGTAGGCGAGCGAGCCCGCACTGAGGCAAATCCCTTATTCTACGGAGCCCTTGATAAGCTCACGCACATGTGTGCGGATGAGCCTCCGTTGAGGCCCCAACAATTGGTGGTGGGCCCCACTAAACAAAAAGGTAAATTTGGATAATTTTTTAAAAGTATAAATTGGTTCCCAGTGTAAACGCTTTGGGAACTCTTTGAGAACATGAGGAACGCATTGGGAATGGAGCATAGCAGTGGGAACACTTTGGGAACACGGTGGGGAAATCTACGGGAACAACATGGGAACTCATAGGGAATGCAATCGGAACGTTGTGGTAATGATATGGTTAAAAAGGTAAATGAGAAGACGGTAACTGAATGGTTTGGTTTGGAACCACATCGGATTTTACCATGAAACTGGTGTGGGCATGAGGAGCCCAACCCGGACTTTTAGGGACCATACACGGGAGATGAAGCCCCATATGGTCGTCATGTCTGCTTAGTGTTGAGGTGGGGCAGGGCTTGGTTCTAACCCTGAAAAGTTCAATGCCAGGGAATTATACAGCGGATGCACTGAGGATGCTCGAATACTACAAAGACCCAAACTCATACATTAGTGGTTGTCTTCACCCAAACCTTGGCCCCTCCACAGAACCTTAAACCCTCAAACCCTAAACCCTAAACCTAGTCGTGTGCGAAGACAGCGCAATCGGCCCGCGTCAGTGCTCGAGGGCGCCGTGGTTTTGTTGCAAGTTTTCTAGCAAACTTCGCAGCTGCAGCGAGCGAGCGAGCGAGAGAGGTAGGCAGGCAGGTGCATTCACAGGTGCAACGACAGGTGCAGCCAGGATTCAGCGACGGAAGGTGGCAGGTTTAAAGGACCAGGGCGTGAGCTTGCGCGGAGCTGGCTCACGGATTTGTTTTCCTCCATCTTCCTCAACCGCAACCACTAGCATGGCCTCCTCTGCGGGGTGAGTGAGTGGTGCATTCCTCTTGATTTCCCTGTTTAGGGTTTAGGGTTCAGGGTTTAAGGTGTGTCCCCCTTGTGTGCAGGTCGTCTCGAATTTGTGTTAAAAACTTGCCGCGCTACGTGACGGAGGAGCGGCTGCGGGAGCATTTTGCCGCGAAAGGCGAGGTTACAGATGCCAAGATCATCCGAACCAGGTGAAGTG